>BQNB010002667.1:5161-17479 GCA_026074375.1 Tanacetum coccineum
GTGGAGAGACACCAAGTGCATCTATGTCGAACCCGATGAGAACTCTGAGGTCAAAGGTGTTTACCGGTACTACAAACAGTTTGCTCCACTCTATATGTCACAACTGCATTTATAAGATAGAAGGTTAGAATCACATCTACAAATATTAAGATCATAAGATGGAAGGTTAGATTAATCATATTCACAAATATTAAATGTTGGAAAAAATAGTTTTGCAAAATGAGTTTTTGCAAACTTTGGACATTATTTAATATATGTATATGTTATATATATTTATTTTAGCTTGTGGTTTTGCGTTCTCATCGAAGAGAGCTTCACAACGAGCTAAAGTATGTCCAAAATGGAGTTAATATGAATGAGATATCGTGTCTCAAAGTGAGGCACATGAAACACAAAATCTTGGAAATAGAAATGTCTCACATCGCCCAAATAGTGAAATGAAAGCATGTATATATTGAAATCTTTGTATTGGCTTTCAATTTCCTTTGTTGGTTTATGCTCCCACACCTACGTGCACGCGCGCAGAGGGGGTGCAGAAAATAAGATTTCTGGGCCGAAATGGGTTCGAAGCTTCTGAACTCATACGAGCTCGTGCGACCTGCAGACACGAATGCAGCTCCGAAATCTCGCCTATGCGAGTATCTTTTTGCTGCTGATTACGTTTCCCTATTCCAGAATATTCTGTAATCTATTTTAGGAATAGATTTAGACTTTGTGGCTAAGTCTTAACAGAATAATTTATGTGTTATGATTATATGCAAATCGTGTTATAGAAATAACAAATTTGCTTAAGTTAGGCAAATATTTTTCTTGGAAAGCAGGTTGAGTTTCTAGTATAAATATTGCCTTCACCTCATTCAGTTTTCACAGAGAAAAACGCAACTCCTATTCAACAGTCTTTTTCGATCAGAAACTGCGAAGTGCTTCCGTGATTTTCAGGCAAGTTTGTCAGGTCCGGCTGTACAACAGCTTTGAACGTTGTACCCGACGGCGAATCTGTTTTAAGGGAATCGTGTTAAACCCGAGCCTCGTTCCTCGACCGTTTACTGCTTTATTTTATTTAACGTTCATAGAGCCTGTCTTCTGCTTCTACCCCTTTCTGCTGTTATTTAATTTTCTGCAATTTATTTTCTGTTAATTTAATTTAGTTATTATAATTCGATTTTATTAATAAAAGTGTAACAGTTTCCATACAATCTTAAAACAGATTCGGTTTAACCGAATTTAAAACACTTTGTTAAAATCGGATTAATTATTATTAACAGATTTTATCATTATAAACTGTTTTATGTTAAAACCAAGTTGAGTTTCTTTGAAAATCAGTTTTAATTAAACAGATTTTAATATACAGATTTGGATTACAGATCTAAAACGTTTTTTAAGCAGTTGTTCTTATCAGTTTATATTGAAACCAAGATTGTGTTTCTATTAAACTGATTTGTTTGATTCACTGAAACCACGATTGAGTTTCTTTAAAGCAGATCCGGTACAAGCAGATACCGATTTATAATAGTTGTTTAACTGTTTGTGTTTGATTTTCAGGATGACAAACGAAACTAATGTGACTGCTCCTGTGAACGTAATTGGTGCGCCGGTTACCAACACAGTTGCTAATCATGCTAAAAAATCAGAAAAATTCAATGGGCAGAATTTTAAGAGGTGGCAACTGAAGATGTTTTTCTATCTCACTACTTTGAACCTTGCGCGGTTTTTAAAGGAGACTGCACCTCAGGTGAAACCTCCTAAAGAAGGTCAATCCTCTAATGCACAGGCTGTTCAAGCTGTGGAAGCATGGAAACATTCAGACTTTTTGTGTCGCAACTATGTTCTGAATGGTTTGATGGATGATTTATACAACGTGTACTGCAAGACCATGACTGCCAAAGAATTATAAGAGTCATTGGAACGCAAGTACAAAACTGAGGACGCTGGTACAAAGAAGTTAGCGATAGCTCGTTTTTTGGATTACAAGATGATTGATTCAAAAAATGTAATAACCCAGGTTCAAGATCTGCAGATTTTGATACACGAAATTCATGCTGAGGGAATGACTGTGAGTGAAACTTTTCAAGTTGCTGCTATTATTAAAAAGTTACCTCCAAGCTAGGTAGAATTAAAGAACTACCTGGAGTATTAGCGAAAGGAGATGAGTGTTGAAGACTTGGTTGTTCGTCTTTTAAGTATTTTTCCTTCTTTTTTAATCTAATATTGAACCGTTTATGTCCGTTTATCTGGAAAACTGGCTTACAAATGGGGGGGATTTGTGGATGCTTGAGAAGGAAACGAGGTGTTAAATCATGCTAACCTATTTTAAATTTTTGGGTTGTTTAGTAGATTATTAATGTTATTCTTGCATGTATCGATAAGTGCTTAGTGCAGGTATTAGGTATTGATAAGTGGTTAGTGATGCTCACGGGGTATATCAAGATGTTGATGGTGGGGGTGGAAATCGTACCAATTTGGTCAGATATTTTTTCTTTGTTTAATAAGTTGGACTCAGAGTGGATTCGAGTCAGATCAAATAATTTTGGTAATGAGGAGATGATACTGAAAGTGTTGTGTAGTCATTTGTAGCATAGAAAGCCATAGAAAAATCTTATTATTTATTGCATTATCCTTTTTTTGGTATGATTTGTATAACTTATTTCAATGTCCCCAGTCGTAGCGACGAATAAAGAGACAAGAAGCGCTTGCCATGGTTGTGCTGATGGGTGAGAAATGCTTTAAGGGTCTCACGAGTCGTTAACGAGGCGGTCATAGTCAAGAAAAATGCAAATGATATTGTGTATATGCGAATAACTTGATTTGGGATCACGTAATTGTTTTTTTTTGTTTTAGAACATTTATGATTAATGCTTTTGCAAACTAGGTATCTAACGTATTAAAAAGTTTGGCATATGTATTTCTTAAAAATTTTATTTGTGATTTCGCAAAAAGGATTATTTATCATTTATGTCGACTAGGTGCTTTTTCTTAATACATATTTGTAATTATATTTTCTTGTTCTTTATAATTAAAAGCCTAGAAATTTATGTGTCATTAAAAGTATGAGCTGTTAGAAGTAATGATTTCATTGCTTATTATAATCCCTTTTGTAACATCTCTTTTGTCATCATGTAACCTTAAAACTTGTAACGGTTATTCTTAACTACTTTCTGATGTATTTAGGAGTTTCTATAAAAAAAGTCTTAAAAAATAAGACAAAACACCTTACTTAAAAGGGAAATTAACAAATTATTATAGATTTGTTTTACTTTTGCTATGGAATCAATACATACACATATAATTAAAAGCCTAGAAATTTATGTCTCATTAGAAGTATGGGCCGTTACAAGTAATGCTTTCATTGCTTATTATAATCCCTTTTGTAAATCCCATTTATCATGTAAACTCAAAACTTGTAACGGTTATATTAATGATAAATAAGTCATTTAATGGAAAAACTATGTAACTACCATATCAATATTTTTAACATATAAAATGAAAAAATGTTATGATAGACTTAAAAAAAATAATTAAAAAAACCTCATGGATATTGAATAGAAAAACGAAAGTCTATTTAATCAAAAAGCAACAACACCAAACTAACTCATAATTCACACACCATTGATGTAAATCATCCAAGATTCTTTTGGCCTTTGAACCTCGCCCAGTCCCTCACCAGAAAAATTAATTATACAGAACCCGTCGCCGCAACAAGCGGATACCCGTCTATTTTAACTTATGTTTCAAAGATGCTACTTATGTTCCCTTCTTTCGTTTGGACCTTAGTTTATTTGGATACGAAATACTTTGCATTGTTATTGCTTAAAGTTATTTTAGTTTAAATTATCATTTATACAGTTATTGTTAAAAAACGTTTAACTGAATAACATTTGCTCGCCGCAAACTTTAGTCATATTGTAACGCTTTGCAGATTAGCGCCGGGTACCCTTTTAGTGTTTTATCATCTATCCTTACGTATTATTTTGTTGAGTAACTTCGTTCGAATTAACATAAGATATTATTAGTAATAATTGAAACATATTTTTATTTTGCTATCTTACGCATTTTTTACAGAAATTTTGCACATTCTACATCAACAATGGAAGTAAATCAACAAGATAATAATGAAGAGGAATGCAAACAATTAGAAGCCAAAATAGAACCTCTAATGCAGGAATTGAAAGGAATCACAAGATATAATGGGAAAGGGCGATACAAACGTACAACAGCTCTTGAAAGAGGTAGATCCAAAGTTAAAAAGGAACTTGCAAAAGTGTGGAAAGAATTGATAGTTTTAAAACAAGAATCTGAGCAAAGTCAGCACAAGAGATGGTCGTTTAATGAAGAAATCAGGAACCTTATTTAGTGTGGCACTGAAACTCAGTTACCCTGAATTTAAAGATGAAGAGTCTAGCGTTGTATTTTCCGTTCGAGAGTATGGTGAATATCATTGATACATATACCATTTTTGTTGGAATATGGTAGTTGGATCCACGTTAAACACATTAGAAATACGTGAGCCTATTGGGGGCACATGCGTTAAACACGAAGAGTATGTTTTACTTCACGATATAATTTAAATAGTCGTTAATTTACCGTTACTTGTATACCAGAATAGGTAGCAGACAACAATGGTGTATGTAGTTCACGAAGAAGATTACGAAGCCATGCGGTTTCTGACACTACATTAGCAACACCTCGGTATTCAGCCTTAGTACTAGATCAAGAGAGGGTGTGTTGCAGCTTAGATGACCATGAAAGTAGATTATCCCCCAGAAACACACAATAACCGGAAGTAGAACGTCTCGTAGTGGGGCAAACAGCCCAATCAGCATCAGAATAAGATACAAAAGAACCAATAGAAGATGCATAAAGTTAGAGTCCAAAGTTCAACGTGCCACGAACATACCTTAAAATACACTCAAGGGCTGAAAAATAAGGCTAGCGAGGATCATGCATATGAAGACAAACCTGTTGAATGGCATAAGAGATGTCAAGGCGAGTAAACGTCAAATATTGTAAACCACCTGCAAGACTGCGATATAATGTAGGATCAGATACAAGATCCCCATTAGCACTGAGCTTAGATTCTGTGTCAACAGGAGTCCGAGTAGGATTACTAGAATCCATATGTGCCCTATCTAATTACTCCATCGCATACTTCTTTTGAGAAAGAAACATGCCTGTAGAGTTACGAGTAACCGAAATACCCAAAAAATAATTAAGAGCCTATAAATCAGTCATTTCAAACTCCTTATGCAGCGAGGAACAATACGTTAAAGTAGATGTGTAGATGAAGCTGTCAATATAATGTCATCAACGTATATCAATAAATATGCAACCTCGGTACCATGCTGATATATAAATAAGGAGGAGTCACATTGACTCGAAGAGAAGCCAACCTGAAGAGCATACCCCGCAAAACGTTGAAACCATGCACGAGGTGCTTGTTTCAACCCATATAAGGACCGTTGTAACTGACAAACATGGTTTGGAAACCTCGACTCCACAAACCCCGGTGGCTGATACATATAAACAATCTCAGACAGGTCCCCGTTAAGAAATGCATTTTTAACATCAATCTGATGAACTCGCCAATTTCGAGATAAAGCAATGCTGAGAACAATACGAATAGTAACCGGTTTAACAACCGGACTAAAAGTCTCATCACAATCAACACCAAACTGTTGGCTACGTACGTTAGCCACAAGACGAGCCTTATACCTGCTTAACGAGCCATCGACATGATATTTATGCCGAAACAACCACATAGACCGAACCATATTAACATTAGGTGGTTTTAGAACAAGAATCCAAGTACTATTTCGAATCAACTCATTATATTCATCGTACATAGCATCTCGCCAATTAGGATCAGATAAGGCAATAGAGGGAGACTTAGGAAAAGGAAAATTATGAGAGGTATGACCATGAAAACGAGGATTAGGCTTACCGGTGCCAACTTGAGCACGTGTGACCATTGAATGAGTTCAAGTGGGTTGATTCGTATGTGGAAGTGGGTTTTGGGCAGGAGTAGGTTGTGTCGTAAAGGTTTGGGTCGGAGGGATTTGAATCGTAGTGGTTTGGACTAGAGTGGTATGCGATGTGGGAGTAACTGGTTCAGCTGGAGGGGTGTGTTAGGTTATGGTGTCTTGGGTCGGATTAAGGATAACGTGACAGGTAATAGGTGATGGTTGAGGGTCAAGGAAGGAGTATATGGTGAATCAATAGGTGCAATAGTGCCATATGGAAATTGAAGTTCATCAAATGTGACATGGCAAGAAAGGATAATTTTGTTGGTGGAAAGGTCAAGGCATCGATATCCACGATGATAGGCAGGATATCCCAAAACGATGCAAGGGGTAGCGCGAGGTGCAAGTTTGTGTGGGGAGTCTAGATGTGGGTAGCAAAGGCACCCAAAAGTACGTAAACAGGAGTAGTCGGGTTTTTTGTTGAAGAGTTTGGTGCATGGTATTTCATTTTGAATGGCGGTGGATGGAAGGAGATTTAGTAAGTAGACAGCCATATGTAATGCTTCGAACCAAAAGGTCGGTGGAAGGTAAGCTTGGAAGAGAAGAGTGCGTATGGTATTATTAATGTTGCGTATCATCCGTTCTGATTTTCCATTTTGTTGTGATGTTTTTAGGCATGATAATCTAAATTGAATGCCATGTTAAGCAAACAAATTACGATGGTTGGTGTTATGAAACTCACCACCATGGTCACACTGAAAAGACGCAATATCACATTTAAACTGATTATTTACATAGGAACGAAAATGCCAGATTTTGTACGTAAATGATAAATCCACAAATAATGAGAATAATGATCAAGAATTAACACATAATATTTAAATCACGAGAACTTGCAATGGGAGAAGTCCAAATATCAGAATGCATAATTTCAAAACAACGAGTAACAATAGAGTTTGAACTAGAAAATGGAAGTCTCACATGTTTGCCCTGTTGACATGCATGACAAATATGTGAAGACTTCTTTTTATTACAGGAAATAAACTGACGTGAGACAAGGAAATGTAGCACGTTTTCTCCGGGGTGCCCGAGACGTTGGTGCCACGTGGTAGGACTAAGAGAAAGTAAGGCTTTGGGAATTGGAGAAGGTGGAGTGACTGGGTAGAGATACCCCCGAGCTATCACATATAAGGAGGATATGACGGGTCAAGAAATCCCTCATCGAGAAACCAAAAGCATCAAATTCAACAGTACAATTATTATCTCTAGTGAATTGACGAACTCAGATAAGATTTTTAATTATGTTAAGGGTGACAAGAACATTATGTAAATATAAAGGACGATTTAGAGTTGGTAAGTTGCTATGTCCAGTATTTGTGACAGGTATTAATTTGCCGTCACCAACACATACAGAAGGATATAAACGTGTAGTGAAATAGTATTTAAATTACTTGAATGCACCTGTATCCATGTTCCATGTTGGATCCTGTAACGTCATAGTGTTAAATACACTTGGTGGCAAAATAGAAGACGATGCGGGTCCGAAAATACCGTGGATAGAGGCTGGACTGGGCTTCCTTGTTGGGCTGTGGAAACTGCGAAATTAAGGACCGGGCCAGAAAGGCCTGTTGGGCTGCTTGCATTATGAATAATAAAACCAACAACTAATAGGCTACATGCATTGTGAATAACGAGATGGGCTGTAACCCGCGCGTTGCGGCGGGCATTTCTTTTTTCGATCTTTTTTTCCTTTTATAGGTTTTCCCTTTTTTTTCCTAATGTAAATTATTAAGGATGTTATGGAAGTACTTTCTTCTTTCTCTACTTTCTTTTATATTCATGTATGTTTTTGATTATCGTATTTGTTCGTGAAGTAGTTGGTCTATTACATTGATTATGTTCATATACGGTTTCCAATATTTTGCACTATGAGAGCTGTGGATGGATTAAATGTAGTAACAATAAATATAGTATGCAATAACATAGAGTGAAAGCTACAGGCATACATATTGTTTTTGAAGATACTAACAAAGATGCATTCTGTTGTTAGCAGTACATAAGTTAGTGTTTACAGTTGGATACATAGTTTGGCCAAATGGTACAATAGACGGGGCAGATAGTTATAGATATGGTGTGTGTAAATATACACACGCACACCATCTAGGGCCCTACATAGTTGATTTCATGGTTGTTGATATTAGGATCTTACGATTTTACGATACTGCAAAGCAAAAACGAACCGGATCTTACATAAGATCTTTGCAAGCTTAAGATCTTATAGGATCCCGATCCTAACCATAAGATCTTAAGATCTACTCCAATCCGATCTTACTTTTCTCAAACCACAAACTAAAAAACTAAAAATTTATGGATTATGTTTTGTACAATTTAAAAAACAACACGTTAATATTCTCAAACATTTCATAATCATATTTATGACAACATTTCTATTAAATATTCATATAATTTTGTGTTTATGATATATAATTATTTGTAGAATTGTATAATATTACAAAGAGTCAAAGACTATTAAGAAACTGACATTATAATAGGATCTTAAGATCTCGATCCGATCTTCGATCTCGATCTTGCAAAGACGAAAACGACTGAGTAGGATCCCAATCTTGAAAACCTTGGTTGATTTAGTCGTCGGACAACGTTTTGTGTACATGGTATGGGGGAGTACTTATATACATACCGTGAAGCGCGAATGTTTTCAAGAAAATGACGGTCCGTAAGTAGCAGCTTAATGTATTCCGGATACACTTGATACGTACACAAGACAACACGTCCACCCATACAACATCGATGGTATTCTGGGCAAGCATTTTTAGCACTGTTTTTTATACGCTCTTCATACCAAAAACGTGCATCACAATGTTGACAATTGTGGTCACAGTTTCCGAGATGCGCATAACTGGAAGGTGGTCCTACATCAATAATAATAAGAGTTAATTGCATAAATGGTCCCTGTGGTCGTTCGGATTTAACGAAAATGGTCCCTCAAACTTTTTTGTAACGAAAATGGTCCTCATGGTTGTGAAACATAACGGGTTTGGTCCCTATGGTAAGAGGATTCATAACGGTTTTGGTCCCCATGACCCATAACGGATTTGGTCCCTATAGGGACCAAACCCGTTATGTTTCACAACCATGGGGACCATTTTCGTTACAAAAAAGTTTGAGGGACCATTTTCGTTAAATCCGGAGGACCACAGGGACCAATTATGCAATTAACTCTAATAAACTGAAATTCTAGATATTGTCAGTTAAGAAAAAACATTGACTTTGTTGTGATAATAACACTACCTATTGATCCCGTATCTCAACTGAAACTGCTACTACCTATATTGGGAGCTGCTGGAGTAGTGACAGTATCTGCCAATGACAATCGCAAAACATAAAGTGTCAAAAGAATGCAGACAACATGATGAATATATCCGAAGGAAGAAACGAAAGCAACAAACCTGTAGTATGGGTATCCAACTAATATACAGTTTCCTAAGCAGGTATCCGTAACATTGGAAGTAGAGACCGCATTTGACCTCACTGATGATTGACTATTCTCGAGAACGCATGGACAACCCGAAAGTTCAGGCAAGCTGACATTACTTCCCGGCCGACACTCGGCATGTCTAGTAGAACACTGTTGATGTCTAAGCACCCCAGGCTCATTGAAAGTAACAGAACTCATAAAGCCACATACCGGACCACAATCCGACTGCTGTATACATTGTCTCTTGGACGTAACATCGTCGTTAACAGTGTAAGTATCACGACTAACAACATTAATAGTGTCGGGCACGTCACTCTTAACACTATCTGAACCTATATTCGATACGGGACTACCCCCACCCGTAGCAACACATTTAGCAACTAATTTTCTTTTAGTTTTCATTTAAGACTATAAACAACAGCCACACATATAGCAATAAAGCAAAAAAGCAATATAAACAGAGCAACAAACAAAGGGCAATAATAGACACGGCAATAAATAAAAAGCACAAACAGCATGAAGTAGACATTAGTAAATCAACTACATACAAATCAAACAACATAAACTATTGCAAAACACAATAGGAGAACAATATGGAAATCCTAACCAATGAATCTTAAACAACATACGGTAAAAAAGTACATACCAACGACAACGATGACTGGTACGTAAATAGAGAAGACATGGTGGTATAAGGAAAAAATAAAATGAAAGCAGTAGGAAATGGGCCTAACATGTACACAACTGGACTCTAAGAAAATAAGCCCACCGTTGGGCTTACAACACTTTTGGCAGCTAGCATAACGCTGTATAGGTAGAGGAGTACAGAAAAACCGTTTCATGAATCGAACCGGGAAAAAAACCGTTCGGTTTTTTTAAAAACCGGTTTTTTTGAAACTGGTTTCCCTTAAACATTAGTAAACTGGTTTTTTTGCCAAATGCATTGGCTTGATGTTGTTTTCATATCTTTATTGTGCAATTTTGGATGATGATTCTTCAAGAACAAATGCCCTAACCGAACCGATTTTGTATTTTTCATATGAATAAACCGGTTTATAACCGAACCGGTTTTAGTCAAAACCGGTTTTTTGACTGGTTGACTAAAACCGGTTCGGTTAAAACCCGCTTAAAACCAGACAATGGAAACTGATGAAGATCTGATTGTAACTCGTTTGCCCGACGGAAGACGGTTGGTTATAGATAACTGAAAAAAATGCCATCGTTGGAATAACTTGATTACGAGTAGAGTTGAGGGTTAAGTGAGATTTGAGATAAATGCCGGGAAGTCAACCAATGCCGTTGACCAACCTGAGAAAGCAAGAAATAGTATTGACTGTTGACTTCACTGACATTGGTTGTTGTAACTTATGAATGATGTGATTGCATATTGATTGTTTCAAGCCTAATGGAGCCACAGGGATAGGAAGATCATAATGTCGGCTTGTTTATAACGGATATCAGTAATGAAAACAAAGAAATGTGAAATCTTAAAGACTCGCAGCAACTGGAATGGTATTGAAGCGACATTTTCCAGGCTTACAAGAACGGATCGGATAAATGATGTATTTTATTAATTTAAGCATATCTTATTAAAATTTGGTCAAACCGAATATTTATTCATATTCCCAGCTTTTTATGTCATAGATCGAAATATGAGTAGCATCATCATAGTGATGGAACACATAATTTTTAACTTTGTAATCTGTTTAAGGAAACAAAGTGTTACCATCTGAATCGAAATACATGTGTTCAATTCTACTTGCAAAATACAGATGACCCTTGGTTGACCTTATACATAACCAGTTATGTTGTGCAGAAGGTTTCATCTTGATCAGCAGTGCGCATATGTCACTAGTTATGAATCCGATGGTTGTCAAACGATCCAAAATCATTGGTAACTAGTACCTTCAGTGAAGTCCGGCCATCGCCTGATGGACCTGATACAGCAAAAGAAAGATCACACATATTAATAAGCAATTAACAAATAAACCGGGAAATATAAATATAAAACTTAGCATAAAAGGATACAAGTCAAATAGGTTGATACGATTCAGAAGTAGTATTTTCATGTATAAAATCTCCTAAGCCATTTTATTGAATAGTTGAGTATGATTAATATAATATGATTTTGTAATCCTGTTTGACGAATTAATGACTTTAGGAAAAAAAACAGTTCCAGATCAATCCTACCCGTCTCGACCCGTTAGATTTGCCCATTTTGCCATCTCCTTAGCTTCGCACAGAAAACTGCTATTAAAATATGATTAGCTGAGATTTAACATTTACCTTCTGGAGGCACCCAAAACTCGTTCTCCATCCAAAAATGAAGGTCTCCCGTATCACTTCTTCATCAGCTGCCTGAATTCCCCTTGCGTGTTTAAAAAAATGCTACATATAGCATCTAGCATCTTCTTCTGCAGCAACGTTAACTTCTACAGTGACTCAACAACCTGTTTTCTTCACTTGCAACAGATTCCCTCTTTCAGCAAGCGCTCTTGCTCTGACTGCAGTCCATCCAATTACTTCTGGCATGAGTTTGATTTTGATGCACTGCAATACTTTTTTAAGTTAAATTACTAATATGCTTGAATTGTAATAGTCACAGTTCTAAGGATTAGAATTTTGGTGACCGAAAGTTGCTCCCAAGGAAGGGATTTGGATTTTGGACATGTTAATACCTAGTTCGGATGAGAGTTCACACATGAATGCAGCCATATCATCTGCATCTTTAGCCACGTCTACCTTTTCTTCGGTTTATTTATTGATGGCCATCTGCACCATTTTCTTTAGATGGTTTCTACTTGTTCACTCATATTCATCATCGGCAATATTTTCATCATTGGTTGCTCCTTTCTTCTTACTTCT
>BQNB010002667.1:19595-116030 GCA_026074375.1 Tanacetum coccineum
AAATCTGGTTATTTCCCCCCCCCCCCAAAAAAAAATAAGTCTCACTTTCACCAGACAAGTTTGTCACCACAAAAAGACAAAAACAAGAGCGTCTGTCCTGGCGGTCCCTTAAATAGGCCGGCGGCCCCCTTAATTATTCGGCGGCCCCCTAATATATCTAGGACCGCCGTTTCTTGACAGGCTGTTTTTCAGCTCCTTTAAATACTTGGTCACCTTCAACTATTTTCACAATCCTTTTGCACGAATTTCTCTCAGTTCTTTCTCTCTCTAAATCTCTTTAAATCTTTGATCATTTAACTTTTTTAATCTTGTTTAAATGTGATCCAATCTTCTACTATTTCCTTCTTCCCTCAAGTGTAAGAGAAGAACTTCGGTCATCTTTAAGATATGAAGTTATGTAGTCTAGTTAGTCCATTTGTAACATTTGTTATATATAGATCGAGTCCATGTATTCCAATCTTTAGTAGTGTGTAGATCCAAATGATATATATATTTGGATGGGTTTATTGTGGATTGGTTAGTATTTTAGGCCTTAAAATACATTGGTGAAGTAGTAGATTGGTTCTAGCTAAGATTAGGACTCGACATTTAGCTTAGCGTCAGAATATAATGTAAGCTTTGGTATAAGGTTTTCTCTGCCATAAGGGAGCTTGTTGATTAGTAACTCTCGAGTTGGATACTCGAGGAGTGGAGTAGGGTGAAGAGTAGCTTCATGACCGAACCACTATAAATCATCGTGTCGGTTTGCATTTTCTTTTACCCTTCGCTTTACTTATTTATTTACATTTATCACTTTACTTTTATACTTGCATTGTACTCATGATTGTGTGAATGGTTGTGTATATCCTGTTAGTTAAAGTTGTGTAGCTCTTTGTGCTAAATATTGTGAGTGTGGTTATATTGTTAGAATATGCTTTAGATATTGTAAACCTATGATCGAAACTTCTCATATTGCGTCAAACTTAATTGGTGATTTGATACAAAAGATCTAGTCCAAAAACCTCTTCTAGAGGCGGTCCTATAAATCAGGCGGTCCCCTAATACACTTGGTGGCCCCCATATATATGGGACCGCCAATAGAAGAGTGATGTAATTCTTGATCTTAAAGTTTATAATGGAAATGTATTCACCCCCCTTTACGGTTTCCACAGGTTGTTTTTCATAACATCAAGCACAGAGGTGTTAAGATAAGGCCTAACATAGTTTGCAATAGCTTTCGGGATATAAGTAGGTAGAAGCTTCTTTATCTCTGTTAGAACTCTTGCTTGGACAAAATTTTCAAATGCTTCAGAAACATTGAAATTTATGAGAGCTTCCAGCTTCTAATCTTATTCTTTGAATTTCTGTGTGACTTCCTTCTTGAAGTTAATCTTCCTCATATTCTTTTTTGCCTTTTGCATCAACTTCTTTGCTATGGCTTGGAGTGAGCTTGGTTGAGGAGTTGTTGCAGTATAAGGAATTTTCTTTGCTGGTAGAGATGGTATATGATGAGCATTCTCGTCCGCAAACATTTCCTACAATAAAATGTTTGTTGCTTGAACATCTATATGTGTACCAAGTGGTACTTCGGATGCACCTGATATATAGCTTATTAACTTAGGATTTACCTCTAGGTAAATTACCATTGAGGTTGTTTGAGCATCAGTATAAACTGGATTACTCACAAAATCCATCAATTCATTTGCAGGTGTTTCATTCAAAAGATTCTGACTGAAATCCAATGAGGAACTTGTAACCGTAGGACTAAAGTAGGTAGAATAGGGTGTTTCAGTAGACTTGTTGTACATGAACACACCAAATCTTGCAACATCATCATCTCTGTCTAGATTATCATTAGATAAATCCATATCAGAATCATTAGCATCATCAGGTTCATTATCACTTTCCTCTGTTATGTCTGAACATAAAGAGTAGGGTATTGCATCACTATCACTATCTAAATCAGCATAGTGTTTGTTGTGAGCATTACTCGATCCTTCTCCTACAACTGCTTGCTTCTTTTGCTTCGAACTCTCAAGTCTGCTTGCTTTGGATCCTTTTTGTAGGATCTTCGACTACATGACCTTTGAGGATGTGTCCCCACTCAACATACGTATTTGCAACAACATTGTCAATTTAGCTGTCAATTATCAATTGACTCCTTCGACGTCATTGAGTGCACTGTTCTTGAATACTGATGGAATTTGCAAGTTCACCTACAACTGTTTCTTCAGCGATAGTGAGAGATGTTGTTTTCCTTGGCACAACATCTTTGTTGAGGACATTAACTGCTTGATCACCATAACACATAAATCCTTTTCCTCTTCTACTTTTGACTAGAGACATACGTTGCTCTTCTGGTTCATCAACAATTTTATCTTTAGAACTTTCCTTCTTCTTAGCTATATAAAAGTTGTATCCTACTTGCTTCTTGATTTCATAACTGATCATTGTATCGGGAATCTCCATTCCAAACTTGTAGTCACCTTTAATAGTGTTTGAAAATTTGGTTATGGGTTGATCATCTTATGCACTATGCAACTCAGAGTTGGATCTACAAGGAATACTCTTGTTGCAAGATATAAAGTGGTTAATAATAAACTTGGTGAAGTAGGTGTACAATAGCTTAGACATCTTTGATGGTTTGGAGGATCTGTCAACTGTTTGCCATTCAAATTCGTCCTAAATTAATGATGTGAAACCGAGTGAACGATACCCCAAAGTATCTGAAGTATTGAAAGTCCAACTGTGTCCCAGCTTGAGTCTTTTCTCGTAAGACTTCTGTTGAGAACTGATAACGCTCAAATTATACATATTTTTATATGCGTTATCAGTGTTTTTATATATCTATTTTGGTTAATAATAAGAACTTTTGGTACTTAATCGAGTATATTTGCTAATGTAGGTTCATGTGACGTGTCATGGAGGAAAAAGAAAGAAAACACGAAGAATTGAAGCTTAAACGAAGAAATAACTCAAGTTAAAGATCTCCCGACACCTTTTCACTGTTTTGGCCATAATTCGGTCATACGAACTCCGTTTGACGCGATTCAGGCTGCCACGTGACCGGGAAACGATTATTTACAACTTAGAAACAATGCCAGGAGTTGTAATTCTATAAGTCTACCGCACTTGTAAAAAAGTGCGGCGCACTTTTCACCAGCATTAAAGTATCCTTAACCGACATAAAGTGCAGCGCTCTTGTAAAAAAGTGCGTCACTTTTTGCCCTAGAAAAACTTATAAATAGCCCTCTGGCTCCCTCATTTCACACAATCTAACACAAATCAATCTAGTTCGATTACACCACTTAAAATAGGGATTTTTGGGGATTAAGGCTTGACAAACCTTTGATCTAATCTACCCTTGGTACCACAACATCTTTTGATCATACTTCTACTCAATCGAAGCCGTGTTGGATGATATTGGCTTGTTATTTCTTAATCCTAGAAGTGTAGTGACAGTATATGAAGGTTCGGAATAATAGAAATCAATAGCTTAGGTTATTGATAATAGTTTCCGGTTAGAAAAGCTTGTAATCACCATATTTTGATCTTATAACTTTGGTACACTTCTATAATCTTTTGATATGAAAGTTTTTGAATTTTATGAGTTTAATATGTGTATTACTTGTTTGATTATGGAGTAGTCATTTGTGTTTGTTTGGGCGATATGTGATCTTTGATATAGGACGTTTGGATATGTGTTTATCGAATTGGTTAAACATGATTTGATTAAGTATAAAGGCCGAAAGGATGCTTATTGGTTCATGTTCTATCATTTCATCTAATATATTGGTTATAAAAGTCAAAAAGATTTGTTGTTATTAATCGATATAATCACTAGTTACATATAAAGGCCGAAAGGATTTGTAACTTGCGTTATCTTGCTTTCTAAACTTATAAACACTATCCTAAATATATCATTGTCTTAGTGATCATTGCCTAAATAAACATACCTTAATCATTTTCTTGAATCATCCCTTTATTGCTTTCTTTACAATATTTAATACATGCACGATTTGGTTAATTTGATAAGTGACAATCATTTTAGCCTTAGCACCTTAATTACAAACTGTAAAAACTACAATTCTCTTGGGACGACCTGGACTTACCTAAGCTATACTATACACGAAAGGGTATAGTTTCCCATGTTTTGTTTTTAGTAAAAAATGGTATTTCTAGTATTATAAATATAAATCTTGCAAAACACACATCAAGTTTTTGGCGCCGCTGCCGCGGAATTATTTAAGTTGTTATCAGTATGTTTGCTTGATTTTGGTGCTATTTGTTAGCTTTAACGTGTTAAATTCTAAAAATCTGTATTTGTTGCTGTAAGTATGGCGCACATTTTTCTTTGTGCGGCGCACTTGCCCTGTTTCATTGGGAATTTGCCTCGTAAAACCTGCAAGTACGCCGTACTCAATTTCGAGTACGCCACACTTTTGTCTGAAATCAATCTTGTTTCTTAATTGATTAAGTTCAGTACTTTAAAAAAAAATACAAATCAATCTTGTTTCTTAATCGAAGAAAACTAAAAACCTTATTTTTCAAATCGTTTTGATTATATGCTTTAGTTGTCTTAATTGTTTTCCGTAAGTTGATTATATTTAATTTCTGTTAACTATGTTTTATTTATTTCTGTTTATTTTGTTCGTTGTAATAACCTAAAATTTAACAAACAAAAAACATTAATTTCTAAAAAAGCCGACGCACTTTTCCTAAAGTACGCCGCACTTATCTATCTAATCTAAAAATAATATTTTATCCATTTATCCTTATTTTCTATATATAATTAAAATATATCTAAAATATATAAAAATAACAATATAAATATAGGTAAAGATATATAATAATATTAAAAAATGTCTTTTTGCAAATAATGGGTAACGTATGTATTACCACCCACAATCTTGGAGAATACAACTCATAAGTCTAATATATAAATTAAATAAAAATTCAATAACAAGAATTTGTAAGATTAAAACTATCCGAAAAGAATTCGTCGAGATCGAATCACTTAAATCTTCAACCCAACATCCTTTCGTTAATGATGTTTTCATCTTAAATAAATCTGAAGAGGATGTCAAAACCCAACAAATAATAACTCTCGATCCTGATGATCAACCCATATGGGAAAGTGCTAAGATTGTAGTACCGACTCCTAGTTCTATCATTGTTTGACCCGATGTTGATGACAACTTTGTTATCAATAGTACTCACTTAAATATGATTCGGGAAAATAAATTAGATGGTTATTTGCGAACTGATCCGCAGGACCACATCAGTGAATTTCTCGCAATCTGCGACATGTTTAAATATGGTAAAACACAAAGCGAAGCTGTTAAGCTTTTAATATTTCCATTTCCTTGTGTGATAAAGCTAAAACCTGGTTTAACGAACTTAATGAAGAGTCTATAACATCGTGGGAACAAATGAGAAGAGCGTTTATAACTAAATTCTTTCCACCTTCATTATTTAACCGTCTTTTACTTAAAATCAGAAATTTCTCTCAAAACGTATATGAAAGTCTAACCGACGCTTGGTTATGACTAAAGAACATGCTTCGAAAATGCCATGGGCACGGTCTAACCAAAGGAGATATTATGCATATATTCTATCATAGTTTAGATGAATCCACTCAAGCAATCCTGGACGAAACAGCCAGAGGGATCTTCCTCTACAAAACTCCAAATCAAGCTTTTCAATTTTTTGATGACAAAGTCCTTTTTAAACTTGATTGGTCCACTAAATCTCAAAACGTACATCATTAAAAAACTGTTACTTTCTCTAATAGAAGTAATAGTGATAATGATAATTCTCTATTAATGGAAAAATTGGAAGCTCTAACTATAAAAATTGATTCTTAATTTATAAGCTTAAAAGAAGAAATACAAGATATGCATAACAAATATTATAACTTTAGAGATAACCACGCTTCTAAAATTCGCATGAACGATGACACGTCAATGTGTGAACGTCATGAAGTAAATTCCATCCAATCTGAAGGTTATCAAATCCGAGATTCGCATGATTCGTATTCTCACCAATCCTATTATGATCCTAAATTAAATAATGATTCTGAGAAATCGCTCATAGAATTAAACAATGATGTGAAAAATGATCTCGAACATTTCAAAAGCTGTATCCGTAGCATGAGAACTGTTCATGATAAACTTTTTGACAGAGACGACGGTAAAACCACCGGGGTTTTACCTAAGAAAAAGTCTAAAATCGTCAACCAAGAACCTCAATCTAAAACAGATCTTGAAAAATCAATCACCAACTTCTTGGATGGTCAAAGAGTTTCAAATATGTCTGTCAAGAACAATGTTAACGATATGATTCTAAAGATGAAGCAAAACGAAAAGAATTTCCAAACTAAATTTAAAAACACGAAAAAAAAAATTGATGAGTGGTCAAAGTCTCAAAACGTATCTTCAGAACAAACCAATATAAAAGATCCACCTCCTCCTCCAACTCACACCGAGCAAGTGAATGCCGTATTCACCGGGTGTGGAGAGTCCGATGATTCTCTGAAAATTCAAAAAGATCCACCACCTCCTATCACCGTTAACAATAAAATCAGAAAAGATAATCCTATTAAGACATCAAAAAGGGCTATTACATGGTCAAATCAAAAGAGTATCCATTTCGTGAGTACATACCAAAAATTCCATACCCTCAACATTTTACGGTGGATCATTCCCACTTGAACCGCATCGTCAAAGAATCTTAAGTCAAGATAAGTGTAATAATAATAACAATAACAATAGTAATAGTAAGTAATAACTATAAACTTGTATAAAAAAATATATAAATATAAAAATGTAAAAATTGCAGTTTCCTAAGTGCGATGCCGGCCGTACTTGGTAACTTCATATAAAAATATTTGGAACTTTGTGGGTGTGTTCATTGAAAACCCTCACGAGACTATAACTCGTCCACTCGGGACACCGAGGGGTTTAAAGGCTTGTTGCATACGCTAAATGCAACTGTGTTGCCTACGAAAGTGCGCTTTTGAATTTTACGCTTTCTTGTAGTTTTGCTTGTTTTGTAGATTTAACAAACATGTGGAGTTTGGATTGGTGGATGTCATAATACACTTAAAGATCGATATATTTGGATCAGTATATTACATAGGGTTAAATCCACATGCTTATGACATCGTTCTGTTTCGCGCCGTATCTTTCAAAATTCAACCGAGCACTTTTGAGCCCCGGGAAGTCTCGTTTCTCTTATATTTATTTTTCCCGCTTATCCTACTTTTAAGTTGTTTTCTAATTACGCATATTGCTCAACTTAAGTGTGGGGGGAAAATAAATTAGAAAAATAAGACTTATTTTTTATTAAACTTATACTTTTTTCGCCCTCGGTAATCTAAAAATTTATTTTTAATTTTTTGTCACTTAGGTTAATATATTAGAATAAAACTTAATGAATAAATAAAGTTTTTGAAATCAGAGATGTGTCCCGATTGATAAAGCAGATCCAACTCTGGATCGATTACATTACTTGCGCATTTATAACGATTCCAGTAAATATGTGAGGATTTTGAGCCTGTATATAGAATACTTATTTTATGCTTGATTCTTTTGTTTATGAGTGTGCCGGTGATTTATTAATTCTAGAACTTGTGCTTGAAATTATGACGAGACCGCAGTGAGATCGTGTTCGCGTGATAGAGGTATTTTTAAGTGATAAAGAGGCAACTTAGGATTTAACCTAAATTAGCCCATCCATTTAACATATTTTTTTAGCTAATTACACTGATTAACTAACCACCCAAATAAAACCCTTATGTTAGCACTCATCTTTAGTGCTAGATACCCTTAGTTTAACCCACTGAGCCATTCTATTCATTTTTCTCATCCACTAAAAAAAAAAAAAACCTTTAGCCTAGCCTTACCCCTTGTTGAAAGTCCCTATGGTTGGTTGCTAGTTGCTCGGTATGATTGGTTGATTTTTGCTTATAGTTTGTTCGCACTTTGCTTTAAGTGTTGTACCATTCCAACGAAGATGAAGAGTGCACGCTTCGTGTTTCGTATTTTTTATGGTGAACACTTATATTAAGTGTGGAGAAATTGTTAGTTGTGTGAAGGACTGATTGAAAAGAAAAAAAATGAAATGAAAAAAAAAGTGATAAAAAAATCAAAAAAAAAGAAGTAAGAATAATAGTTGAGATGTTGTGATGTATTGTTATATCAATTGTACGAGTTCGAGGTTGAGTTGTTCGATTACCTCACAGGTTTGTGGACTGTCGTAACTAGCAACATGGGTTTCTTGGACTTGTCGACATGTATATATTATAAAATCATTTCCATTATATATTTCTAATGCCTTATCCACACCCTTATAAACCCTTATCCTGTACATTACAACCCGAATAAAAGTCCTCTTTTGATAATTATACTTGGTGCTTACGCCATGTCGGTGCAGTTTTGTTTCTTGTACAAGCCTATGGTAACTTAATGAATCATGTCTGAGCAATTGAGTGTGATTTCCTATTTACCCTCTATTACATCACATACGAGTGTCTGAGTGAATTACACTTTCCTTCTTTGTGAAGTGCTTAGTCATGTTATACAGCTTGAGAATCATTGGGTATTGTCAAACATCTCTGTTTTCACATATTAAAAATCCAAAAATATTTTTCATAATTCTATGTTTGTTTTGTAAAGCTTATTATTTTTCCTTATTTTGCCTGAGGGCAAGCAAACCCTTAAGTGTGTGGGGGTGCTTGCGCCTTTTGCAGTTACTTATTATAAAAACCAAAAATATTTTTGATAATTTCACACCTAATAAAATTTTTTAAATTAAAAATAAAAAAATCAAAATATAAAAATATATATATATAAAAAATAAAAAATTCTTGTCTTGTCACCTAGGACCTTGTTTATAATTTTTGTTTTTTTAGATTTG
The DNA here is from genome assembly GCA_026074375.1 of Tanacetum coccineum. Classification (NCBI taxonomy): domain Eukaryota; kingdom Viridiplantae; phylum Streptophyta; class Magnoliopsida; order Asterales; family Asteraceae; genus Tanacetum; species Tanacetum coccineum. The sequence continues at coordinate 28,494 of BQNB010002667.1, forward strand.
CTTGAGGGCAAGCAAAGTTTTAAGTGTGGGTGGATTTGACAACGCTTAAATTATACATGTTTTTATATGCGTTATCAATAATTATATATATAAATTGGTTAAATATAAGAACTTTTGGTATAGAATATAATATATTTGTCATTGTAGGTTATTGGAATGTGTCGTGGAATAAAACGGAAGAATACACGAAGATTTGAAGCTTTAACGATGAAGTAAACTTAAGCTGAATGCTTCCCGACACCTGTTCACTATTTTAGTCATAACTCGGTCATACGAACTCCGTTTTAGTTGGTTCAAGCGGCCACACGATCAGAATTCAATTATCTACAACCATATAGAAGGCCAACTGCTGAAAACGACCAAAAGTATGCCGCACTTGCAGAAAGTGTGGCGCACTTTTTCACCAGAACTGAAAAATTCTTTAAACACCCAAAGTGAGGCGGTTTTACCCAAAGTGCGGCGCACTTTTGAGGCGGTGGAGAAAATTAAATGCAATTAAATGCTAAGTGCATTAACTCACTAAATGCGGCGCACAAATAAGTGTGTGCGACGCACTTTGGCCCCCGAAAAGCCTATAAATACCCTCCTTGGCTCTTTCATTTGATATATCTCTCATACAATCTTCATACATCTTACATACACAATCTCTAAAGCCTTTAGAGAGGAGGAAGGAGTAGCGAGGATCCTTGAATCCAATGATCCAAACACCCCTTTAATCCACCACTTACCACCATTTCACCACCATACTACCACCACAAACTACCACCATAGCCATGAATTTCCATAATTCTAACACCATATCTAGCTTACATATCATCCATTTTTATAAGCTTAACACTTATCACCTTGATTCTAAGATGATTCACACTAAATTCTCTTAAGATCATCACCATAAACCTTGTTACCAAACACTCCATTTGGTGATACGCTATTGAATTTCGAGAAGTTAGGTGACATATTTTTGGTTATCTCAGTAGCATTTGGTTGTTGGTTGATCATGGAATTGTTAGTTTTGGGATTGGTGGTTATGTTAGTCGAAATATTGATATTGTTACTTTGCTCTCATATGTGAAACATGAATAATATTTGGATGATTTTGCTATGACTTATGAATATACATGTTTATGAATTCGATGTTATCTTGCTTGGATCCTTGTTTATCTTTTGATTTATCATTGCAATTGAAATAGGCCAAAAGGGTTAATTGTCTTGATGTATTTTGAATCGTTTGTCTATGACATGTCAATATCATACTTGTGAGAATTGTGTGGTAAATTTATAAACAACCCAAGTGGACTAATGTTTAAGACCCTTCCTTATGTTGACCGACCGGTTGGGAGGAATTCATATATATGCATATTTGATATAAACCATTCATAATGCACACGTGATGATGTAGTATATAGGCCAAAAAGATTCTATGTTATCATTAGTAGATATGCTTGTTATTATGATTACCTATCATATATGACTTGTATGATTTATTTATATAAAGTATTGCTCTATCTCTATCATTTATGTTATGTGGATCATGCCTTGTATCTTGCTTGCTTTATACACACGTTTAGGCTATTTGACCCGTGACAATCAAGTAGCTTTGTTACTTGATAACCAATCTGCGAATTGCTACAAATATCGTGGAACGACCTGGACTAACCTAATATTGTATTACACTCGAATAGGGTATACTTTTCCGAATGTTGTGTTTTTGGTTAAAATCGGTATTTCTAGTTATTATAAATTTAAAGCTTAGGAAAACACACATCAATATTTGATCTATTAACTAGCCATGGAGGTACCATGGTCGCGTCATTGTGGCACCAATGTGTCTACGACGTCTCCTCATTATTGGTGTGATAAAGGTTTTTAGGAGGCGTATTGGTCGACCATAGCTATTGTATTGTTATTGTTTGTGGCACTTCCCCTGTTCTTGTTTGTATTTTGCAGGTTTATATCTGAAGTACGCCGGTTTCACACTAAAACTGACGCACTTTTGTTCTGTCATCTTGTTCATTTGGTAACTGGTTAAGTTCAGTTCTAACACAAAACCCTCAAATTGATAGTCTCAAGTATTTGATCAATTGAAAAATCTTTTTTATCTGATTACACGCCTTGTACAATTGTGAATAATTAGCTTGTCATTTAAAATAAAAAAACAAAAAGATTTTGATTCTTGCTTCATTTTGATTTTGGCATGTTCCAGTTATAATAAACCATGCTTTATGTTTATTAAATCTGTTTTATTATTTCTCTTGCATTTCATAAAAATAAAATGTTTGAAAAAATTTGCAGTAAGTACGCCGCACAATTAACGTTGTGCGCCGCACTTTTTCACCAGCATACAAAAAAATTCAATTTTATATAAAAAGAAATCAGATGCATTTTTGTTTTATGTTATGTGAATACTTATTATGTGTTTTATTTTGTGTGTGCATCTTTACTTGCTTACTCGTTTATAAGTATGACCACATTTTAAAAAAATGTTAAAAAATTATAAAACATAATTTTTTTTTGTTAAAATGTTTATTATGTGTTTGTGTGTTTGCCTGTGTTTGTTTATGCGATTATATATGTGTTCATAACTAATAAAGTGTGATAATAACAAAAAAATTTTCTGTCGTACATGTATTGTTGTGCGGCGCACTTTTTTAAATTTTTACCGCGCTTATATTTTGAACATATGAAAATTTATTAAAAAATTAGGTTATAAGTATGCTGCACTTTCTTTTAAGTGCGACACACTTCTGGTCTGAAATTAAAAATAATAATAATAATAAAAAATATTTTCATTGATTATTTGTTTTATACGTTATATAATTATTGTATATTTGATTTGTGCTAAAAAAAACCCAAAATATATTTGTTTTAATCTCTATATGTGATTTTCTTTGTTAGTAGTTATAAGTTTTCGTATCTTAAATAACAATTATGTGCTTGATATGTATTTGTCTTTAAACCAAAACTCATAAAATATCTAAAAATCTAAAAAGATTTTATTTTCGCCTTTATTTTTGCTTTCGTATGTGATTTGAATGTTTGAATACTAGTTATTATATTTTCCTTTCTATTTTAATTTTCATTTCTTTGTGCTTCGTGTGTGCTTGTTTTAGTAAATTGCAAATAAATAAATATATAAAATATATAAAAAATGTTTTGAACTTAGTGGGTGTGTTCGCTGGAAACCCCCACGAGACTATAACTTGTCCATACGCCAAATGCAATCGTGTTGCCTACGAAAGTGCGCTTTTGTATTTTACTATTTATGTAGATTTATTTTTGCAAAAAAGAAAATTTTTTCATAATAAGTAGAGCTTTGGATGGTAGTTGCCATTTTACATTGGGTGGACTGTAAAATTTGGTATCGGATACTATATTGGGTTGAATTTACAAGTTTGTGCGTATTTGTTTCACGCGTATCTAACATAAGAATTCAATTCGAGCACATAATGAGCCCGGGAAGTCTCGTTTCTCTTATATTTATTTTTTCCGCTTGTCCTACCTTTAAGTTATATTCTAATTACGCACATTGCTAAACTTAAGTGTGGGGGGAAATAAATTGGAAAATCAGACTCATTATTTAAAGTATAAACTTTTGTTCGCCCTTTGTAATCTAAAAATCTAATTTATTTGTATTTTTAAATATCTTTTGCCACTTATGTTAATATAATAGAATAAAACATAGTTAATAAATAAAGTTTTTGAAACCAGAGATGTGTCCCGATTGATAGAGCAGATTCGACTCGGGATCGATGACATTACTTGCATATTTATACCAATCACCCAAAAAATGTAAGGTTTGAGATCTATAGGAATTAAGGTATCCATATTTGATACCTAAGATAATTTTTTGCCTTAGCTTTCTCGAGTTAAGGTTTGAATGCAATTGAAAGTGTCTCATCCGTCGTTACGGCTGTGTATTTGTTGTTTGACGCCTTTTCTGGAGCATTGGTATCGGTTTAAAAACTATATGAGTGTGTCTGTGATTTATTAATTCTAGAACTTGTGCTTGTTAAATCATTACGAGACCGCAGTAAGATCATGTTCGCGTGATATAGGTATTTGTTAGGAACAGGAAAGTGTCGGTCACTTTCATAGATATCATTAGATAGCTCGTTTAGTTATTTTTGGAAACTTACTAGGCTAGTTAGTCCAAGACCCATGGAAAGCCCATGAAAGCCATGTCCATTATCCAGTAATAGGAAGTATATAAACCCTCTCCATACGTTAGAGCATGGGTGTTGTTTGTTCATTTTACACATACACTTTATGCATTTTTCTTTCATATTTACTTTCTCTCTCTAAAGTGTTCATCCAACCACTCTCTCTCTAGAAATACATCTCTTTCCCTCATCAAGTAGATATTTTTCAGTTGATATCAAGAGCCATGGAGTGATTTGTTTAGTTCTTGTGTTTTATTTTGGCTCTTTTTTTAGTCCGTATGTTATCTTCTTGTTCTTTCTTTGTTTTTGATGCTTTTGTGTACACTAAAGGATCATTTACCTTGGTAAATCTGATCTAGTATCTTTCGGATATAGGTGTACAAGCTTAGATTCAAGAAAAACATCATTTTTGTTTAATTTTTGTGTTCAAATAGTCTTTAAAAGTACAAATCTTGATTTCAAAATTTTTAGCTTAAAAACCATAAAGTTTGCATTTTAAAGGTACCTATAGGCTTAGTAATACTAGTTGTACAAGAAATTTTAGGAAAACACAATCAAAAGTGAGTCTTTTTGTGTTTTGAAAAATTTGAGTTTCGTCATAGTGGAAGGCAGTTTAACATGCTTGCAGGTTTAACAAGGCGGTTTAACAAGTCCAGTATAAGGCGGTTTAACATTTTATGTGCAAGGCGGTTTAACAGTTTATGTGCAAGGCGGTTTAACAGTTTGTTAGTGCAAGGCGGTTTAACAAGTGTCCAGTGAAAGGCGGTTTAACAGTTTCCAGTACAAGGCGGTTTAACAGTTCCTTTTACAAGGCGGTTTAACAATTTTCTGTAGAAGGCGATTTAACAGTTTTCTGTAGAAGGCGGTTTAACAATTTTGTTTGGAAGGCGGTTTAACAACTTTCACAAAGAAACTTAATTCTCTTTAACAACTCAAATTTACTTAAGTAACTTATACGGTTTCTCTTTGTGATCTGTAAAATCCCATGAAACATTCACTTGTCTTCTCGGTTTTATCAAGAGTTGTAAAATCTCGTATAGGTTCAAGACTTTAATCACACAAAAGACACCTCATTAAAACATAATTTCTTTCAATCATCGTTCGATCAAACAGTAATCTTTTAACTTACAAATTTCTCAATGTCGACACTTGCTAACATAGCGATTCTTTCGAGTGCTAACAATCGTCCACCTATGTTGGAAAAAGATATGTACGATTCTTGGAAAAGCATAATGGATCTATACATGATGAATAGACAACATGGATGAATGATCCTTGAATCAGTTGAAAATGGTCCACTCATCTAGCCTACAATTGAGGAAAATGGTGTGACTAGGCCAAGAAAATAATCTGAATTGTCTCATACGGATGCAAATCAAGCTGATCGTGATATCAAAGCAACTAATATCATTCTTCAAGGTTTACCACCAGAGGTCTATGCATTGGTAAGCAATCATAAAGTCGCCAAGGAACTTTGGGAAATAATTCAACTTCTCATGCAAGGAACTTCATTGACTAAACAGGAAAGAGAGTGTAAACTATATGATGAACTCGATAAGTTTGGTTATTAGAAGGGGGAAACACTACGTGACTTCTACTTAAGATTTTTACTACTACTCAATGACATGAACATCTACAATATGAAACTAGAACAATTTCAAGTAAATACCAAGTTTTTAAACACTCTTCCTCTTGAGTGGAGCAAATTTGTGACTGATGTCAAATTGGTTCAGGATTTGCACACAACTAACATTGATTAGCTTTACGCTTACTTGGGACAACATGAATTTCATGCATATGAAGTTCGTTTAATGCATGAACGCAACTCATATCCGCTTGCCCTAGTTGCAACTCATCAACTGACACAGTCTTCTTATCAAACTCATCAAAACTCATACTAAAACTCTTAATTTCAACCACAAGTTTCACTATATCAGTCTCCAAAGTATGGATCCTCTTATCAATCTCAACAATACTCAACCAATCAATCATCAACACCTCTTTCAATCAGTTATCCATCCAATGATTATCAATCATCAGTTCATCACAATGTTTATTCTCCATCACCATCCATCCCTCAATTAGAATATGCTCCCACAGTCAACCAACAACCAACGCAACCTAAATTTCCCCAACTAGACTCGGGTCTAACTGTTCTAGTATTCAAGCAAGGTGACGATCCCATTGATGCCATCAATCATATGATGTCATTCCTATCAGCTGTCATTACATCTCGCTATCCTACTACCAACAACCAACTAAGGAATTCGCCAAACCCTAGGCAACAAGCTACCATTAATGATGGAAAAGTGACTTTACAACCAGTACAGGGGAGGTAAATTTCTTTTGCTACGGGTACAACTAGAACCTACACTCTAGGAGCAAGTTTAAGCAATTCCGGGAAACAAAGGACTATTATTTGTTACAACTGCAAAGGGGAAGGACACATGTCCAAACAATGCACTAAACCTAAAAGGAAAAGGGATGATACTTGGTTTAAGGATAAAGTGTTGTTGGTACAAGCTCAAGCATATGGTCAAATTCTACATGAAGAAGAGCTAGCATTTTTGGCAGACCCAGGAATTGTAGAAGGTTAATCCACACAGACAGTCACTACCCACAATTCTGCTTATCAAGCCGATGATTTGGATGCATATGACTCTGATTGTGATGAATTCAACACTGCCAAAGTTGCTCTCATGGCGCATTTATCTCACTATGGTTCAGATGTTCTCGCTGAGGTACACAATCCTGATAATATGGATAAAAATATGATAAATCAAGGTGTGCAGGCGGGGCCGTCTTTTGAACAGTCGAGTGTTGTGAATCATTCAAATACTGAAATAACCAGTGATAGCAATATCATTCCTTATTCTTAGTATGTGCATGGAATACAACAGGCAGCTGTTCAGAATTCAAACTCCTCTGTACAACAAGATACACTGATATTATCTATGATAGAACAACTAAAAACCCAAGTAATTAATTGCCCCAAGATTAATCTGGACAATAAAAGTGTCAATGATACTTTAACTGCTGAGCTTGAAAGATATAAAGAACAAGTTAAAGTTTTGAAAGAAGGACAAAATGTTGATTTAAAAACTCGAGATAATGTTTCAGATTCATGTAAACAGTCTGTCGAGATTGATTGTCTTAAACAAACACTTTCTGAACAATTAAAAGAAAAAGAATCTTTAATGCAAACAGTTACTCTTCTCAAAAATGATTTTAAGAAAGAAGAATCTAGAAACATTGATAGAGAAATTGCGTTAAAAAAGAAGATCAAACAGCTAGATAATATTGTTTATAAAAGAGATCAATCAGCACAAACTGTTCATATGTTGACAAAACCATAGTTTTTTTATAACCATACCACTAAACAAGCTCTAGGTTTTCAAAATCCTTTCTATCTGAAGAAAGCTCAAAAGTTGGAACCAAAGCTTTATGATGGTAATGTCATTAAGAGCACTAGTGCTATTGTGATTCTTGACTCCGAAGAGACCCTAATGCTTGCTGAAGAGAGTCGTTCAAAAATGCTTTTAAAACAATATGATCCAATGGTTTTAGAAAAGAAAGTTAATACCTGCACCATTGATTATGTATTCTCTAGAACCAACTGTCTCAAATTTTGAAAAACTATTTGTTCCACAAACTGAATTATCTGCTGAACAAGCCTTTTGGTCTCAGAATTCTATGATTCTTCATATCATAGTCCTTCTTGTAGACCCACCAAAGTCGAGGTTCTAAAAGAACTTTCTAAAGTCAGCATGGTAAATACAAGTTTGAAGAAACTTAAACATTATCTTGAAGGCTTTGACAAGGATGTCAAAGAAAGAACCACGGCCACAGCCATCACTAAGGGCTCGTGGGGGGTTTGAACATACAAAAGCTTATTTGAGGGATGGAATTATTCCATTTTTAAAAGCACTGAAGGACATATTCAATACATTTGATCAATATTTAATTGATGAACTTACTGAAGTCCAAAATGTCTTTCATCAAATGGAACATGCTATCAAACAACATCGTTTAGAGTCTAAAACGTTTGAAGTTAAAATGAATCAAGTTTTAAATAAGAACGAATGACTCTTGGAACAAGTCATTAGAAAAGACATAGTGAACATAATTGTGAATTCTTCTGTGGATAATGCTTTTGTGAATATGCATGAATGTAAAAAGTGTCTCAAACTTGCAACTGAGACTCTCAACAAAAAGGATTTCATTAAAAAAAGAGAACTTAAGTATAAATTGTAACATAAGTTATACAACTCTTGAAAACATGCATTTCTTAGAGTTTGCTACTCAACTTAATCAGGAAATTTTTTCAAAGGACAATCTTTTCAAATCAAAGGGCTCCAAATTTTGATCATACTTTAATAAAATGAATTGAAAGCTCAGTCACAAGTGAAGACACGGTCCCCATAAGGACTGGAACGAGAGAATTAAAGTCTTTAAGTGGAAATATGAATAAGATTAAGAAACAAAAAGGACATAGAAGAAATTTAAACGATAAATATTGAATTGGATCATAGGGTCAAAACTTATTGCTGAGAATGAACATTTGAAACAGACCTATAAGCAACTTTATGACTCGACCAAACCAACACGTATTCGATCAAAAGAACAATGTGATGCTTTAATTAATCAAGTAAATCAAAAGTCTGTGGAAATCTTTGATTTAAATGTAAGTCTTCAGGAAAAAGGTTTGGTCATTACAGCTCTTAAGGATGATTAAGGAAACTTAAAGGAAAAGATTTAGCTAATAATATTGTTACCAAACACACTATTGCTCCAGAAATGCTTAAATTTGATATGGTACCAATAGCCCCTAAATTGTTGAACAATAGGACAACTCACTCTGACTACCTTAGGCACACTTAAGAACAAGTTACGATTCTTAGGGAAGTAGTTGAACAAGGAAAATCACAAAATCCTCTAAATAATTCCTTAGACTCTGCATGTAAGTATACCAAACAAATTCAAGAGTTGCTTATAATAATCAGACAAACCTGTTGTAGCATTAACAATTCAAGTAACAAATTAGTGGTTGTGACCCCAAAGAACAAGGACAGAAGAGTTAGATACACTAAGCCCATCACATCCTCAGGAAACACAAACACAAAAACATCTTCTTCATCAAACCTAGTTTCTAACAAACCTATGTTGTCTTCTACAAGAGTAAAACCGTCTACTAGTGCTAGTGGATCACAGCCTTCAGGCAATACAAAGAAAGATAAGATTCAACAAACACCAAGTAGTACTCAGAAGAATAAAGTAGAAGCCCACCCTAGGACAGTTAAATCTAGTTTGAAAAATAAGAACAGTGTTGTTGAACCTAAAGGAACTGCAAATGTGCAGCATTCCAAGCTTAATGCGAATTCTGAACTTCTATGTGTTAAGTGTAATGGTTGCATGCTTTCTGATAATCACAATTTGTGTGTTCTTTATTTTATTAATGATGTGAATGCTCGTAATAAATCTAAATCTGTTAAGAAAAGTTTAAAATGAAAAGTTTGGAAACCAACAGGAAAAGTGTTTACAAATATTAGATAAACTTGGAGACCTACTGGTCGGACCTTTACTATAGTAGGAAATGCTTGCCCTTTAAATAGGATAACCACAACCGCTGATGTCCCTCTTAGGAAACCAACTGCTCTAGCAAGTGATACACCTAAGCCTATGGTAACATTGGTTAATCAAGGAAATCTAAGAAATCTAAAACTAATGTTCCCGTTAGCAAACCTACGAATATTAAATCTTTATCTGCTAACAAAAAGGAACCCAGTAAATCTTGGGGATCCATAGTTCCCAATGTTCCATCTTCCTCTCTTGATGAATGCAGGTTGTCTAAATTATTCTCTGGTATTTGGACTCCGGATGCTCCAAGCATATGACCGGAGATCGCTCTCAGCTCACCAATTTCGTCAATAAATTTTTAGGTACAGTCAAATTCGAAAATGATCACGTGGAAAAGATATTAGGATATGGTGATTATCAGATTGGGAATGTTACGATTTCAAGGGTTTACTACGTAGAAGGACTTGGACACAACTTATTCTCTGTTGGGCAATTCTGTGATTCAAACCTTTAAGTTTCTTTTCGTCAACACACCTGCTTCATTCGTAATCTAAAAGGTGTTGATCTATTGACTAGATCTTGAAGAAACAATCTGTATACTCTGTCTCTTGGAGATATGATGGCGTCCTCTCCTATATGTCTCTTGTTAAAGGCCTCAAAGACAAAGTCATGGCTATGGCACCAACGTCTGTCTCATCTAAAATTTGGTGCAATCAATCATTTAGCTAGACACGGTATTGTTCAAGGTCTCCTTAAGCTAAAATTTGAAAAGGACCATCTGTGTTCTGCTTGTGCAATAGGCAAAAGCAAGAAGAAAACCCACAAACCTAAATATGAAGACACCAACCAAGAAAACTTTATCTTTTGCACATGGATCTTTGTGGCCTAATGCGTGTCGCAAGTGTTAATGGAAAGAAGTACATCCTCGTCATTATCGATGATTACTCTTGATTTACATGGGTAAAGTGCTTAAGGTCAAAAGATGATGCTCCAGATTTCATAATCAAGTTTCTCAAGATGATCCAAGTGCGGCTTAAAGTACCTGTCCGACGCATCAGAACATATAATGGAACTGAATTTGTTAATTAAACTTTGAGTGAATATTATGAGAAGGTTGTCATCTCGCATGAAACATCTGTTGCTCGCTCTCCATAGAAAAATGGTGTCGTTGTAAGACGTAATCGTACGCTAATTGAAGCTGCCCGCACAATGTTGATTTATGCAATAGCTTCGTTATTCTTATGGGTAGAAGCAGTTGCTACCGCATGTTACACCCAAAATTGTTCCATCATAAGTCTTTGTCACAGAAAAACACCATACGAGCTTTTACATGACTAACTTCCTGACTTATCACTTTTCCATGTATTTGGTGCACTCTGCTATCTGACGAATGATAGTGAGAACATAGGTAAGTTACAACCAAAAGCTGATATTGGTATTTTCATTAGCTATGCAGCCACAAAGAAAGCATTTCGAATTTACAACCGACATACCAGACGAATCATTGAAACAATTCATGTAGATTTTGATGAGCTAACTATGATGGCTTCTGAACACAGCAGTTCAGGACCCACACTTCATGAAATGACTCCTGCAACAATCAGTTTAGGACTCGTGCCAAACCCTCCTCCTTCAATACCATTTGTACCACCTTCAAGAACTAATTGGTATATTTTGTTTCAACCACTGTTTGATGAATTACTCAACCCTTCATCAAGTGTTGATCGCCCAGCCCCTAAAGTCATTGCTCTAATTGTTACACCATTATCTAGATTCATTCTTTTTCATGACGGCGTCACGGCTTAAAACGCAGACGCGTCGCTGAGCTATTTTCCTATATATTATAAACCCGAATTTAGGTTTTAAGTGTGTAACTTATGACATAAAAAGAGGTACAATACCCTAGTTAGTTTAGTACTTTTAGGAGATTTTAGGGCCTAAAAAACCCTATTGTATTCCTCAAATCATGTTTTAATAAAATAAGGTTTATTTAATCATTAAATATGTTTATGTGTTGTTTGATTCATTTTTGTTCTTGCTTATATTAACATGCCTTGGGCTAAAACTCTCTATTATGTTTATTTATTTGATTGTATAAAACCTAGAATGTAGATCTTATTGGTGTTGCTTCTTGTGATAGATGTGCATGTTAGGTCTTAGAAAACCAGCTTTTGTCTGCATCGCTGTTGATATGTCTAGGAAAACATGATTGTGTAGAAAGGATACCATAGGGTAACAGTCTTCATACTACCTTGCCCCCTAATATGGTTGATCCACTTTTAATATATTTCACATGCACTTAGTGTACTCCTAGGGGCCTTATAATAGTCTTCATACTACCTTACTTATGCGTTGCTCTAGCGGTAATACTAAGTAGCTGGTCGGGTTCATGTAAATTGTTCATAACTTAGGAAATACTTACACAGATCATCATGAGGGTGACAAAGCAACAACACTAGGAGAAGCAATCTAGGGAGTAATACACGATTAAATAAACACAGTCATTTATCTTATTGTTATCACTACTAGTGTATTTTATATTTAGTTTAATAGCTAAAACCAAACCTCCTCTCAAATATATGATTTTACCTGCTTTCCATAAAATATAAAAACACAAAAATAATCTTCTTTTAACCTTTAGAATTCTGTTAGACCATGAACAAGCCTTTCCCTAAAACTATTTCCACTGAACCTGTGAACGATAACAACCCAGAGTCTTGACATATACTACTACTACAACGATTAGGAGCTTGCTTAGGGAGTTGTAAATACTTCGCCCCCACCCCCCCCCACCACCCCTGTAGAAGTCCTTAGACAACCACATCAATGTCAAACTGGTTTGCTATGCCAGAGCTCGAAATTTTTCACAAGTCTGAGACAGGAATTTTTGATGAGGCTTCTTATGATGAAGAGGGTGTGGTAACTGACTTCAACAGCTTACCAACAGTAATCAAAGTCAGTCCCACTCCTACTCTTAGGATTCACAATATTCACCTAAAAAGTCAAATACTTGGTGATCCTAAGTCAGCTGTGCAAACTAGAAGCAAAGTGCAGCAAAAATCAGGAGCTCATGCACTTATCAGCTATATTCAAAAGCAGCAAAGAAACAATCACAAAGATCAACAGCATTGTTTGTTTGCCTGTTTTCTATCTCAGGGGGAACCTAAAAAGATTCCTGATGCTCTACAAGATGACAGTTGGGTTTAAGCCATGCAAGAGGAGTTATTATAGTTTAAGTTGCAACAGGTATGGGTTCTTGTAGATCTACCTCAAGGAATGAAGGTAATTGGTACAAAATGGGTCTACTAAAATAAAAGAGATGAAAGAGGAGTGGTTGTCAGAAATAAGGAAAGATTGGTAGCCCAAGGGTACACGCAGGAAGAGGGTATTGACTATGATGAGGTTTTTGCTCCTGTGGCAAGAATAGAAGCAATCAGGTTATTTTTAGCCTTTGCCTCATTTATGGGGTTCATAGTATACCAAATGGATGTAAAAAGTGCCTTTCTGTATGACACTATAGATGAAGAGGTTTATGTCTCACAACCTCCTGGCTTTGTTGATCCTGATCACCCTAAGAAGGTTTATAAGGTAGTCAAAGCTTTGTATGGACTGCATCAAGCTCCTAGAGCCTGGTATGCTACTCTATCAACATTTCTAAAGAAGCATTGGATACAAGAGGGGTACTATTGACAAGTCTTTATTTATTAAAAGGGACAAGATGAATATCATGATGGTTCAGGGTTTGTGATTGATATCATTTTTGGATCTACCAAAAAGTATTGTGATGAGAGTTGAAGCCTACTGATGAAAAGCATATTTTAGGATGAGTTTCTGGGTGAACTCACATTTTTCTTAGGATTACAAGTCAAACAGACAAGAATGAATCTTCATATCTAGGACAAGTATGTAGCTAAGATACTCAAGAAATTTGATTTCTTGTAAGTGTTAAAAACTTGCAATAACCCCCATGGAGTACAAATAGTAGGCATTGAAGCTTATAGAATCAATAGCCCAAAGTTAGTGATTATATTGTGTTCTTTTAATCTTTGTGTTAAGATTCCACAATTTACAACTTGGTTTCATAGTCAGTGTCTCTCACATAGTTGATTTGGGATTTATTTAAGTCTAGCTATTCGTTTTACAAAGCTATATAGATCCAATCACAAGGACCTATAAAAGGTTCAGAGTAATCAAACAGGCAAAACCTTTAGCAAGTGTAGGTGTCTTAATATCAAAACCATACTATATATTGTGATGTCTAGTGGACATTTAGAAGTATTTGATTTCATCAGGCATCTTCTTAAAAGTCAGAGAAAGACACAACAAGACATTCAGTTTCAGTTAAAAAGAAACCTTATTGCTACTTATCACATATTTGTGATATTGAGAATGAAAAGGTTAAAATGCCTAGTTCTTTTTACAAAAGACACAATATCCGAATCTAATTACCAAACTCTATTCTTCCCTTTACAGTTATGTAGGCCTTTGAGCTACCTCCAAAATGGTAACAGCATCCCCAATTGAATTCTTCAAAATCCTCAGTGGATCTCTTGTTACTTGCCATGTACCAATGGCTTCCACGATAAATCTATACCTTCTATTCTCATAGTTCTTGAGTAGATGATCTTACACATGGAAAAAGGAGAAATTAGTTTTTCTTTGGGGACCAGGCCTGTACAGGCTTGGGTCTGCCTTTGGACCTTTTGTGTATCACAGTTTCTAATAAAAGTTGCTCTATCATTACAATTGGAAAGTTTGATCTAGTGGTTCTCTAAATACAGCCTGCTGAGGTCGTAACAGCAGATCCCACAAATTACCCCTTTACAGATGAGAATGACGATATTGTTGCGTATTTTTTACAAAGGGTCTTCTTACAGATGAATGTGATTTAGAAAAATGCCTTCTTTGATTAAATTGATTCACCTGTGGTCTTTTAGAACTAAAGCTGTTTGAGGTCGTGGTAGGTACTGGCTGTCAAGATCTAACAATATTAACATTAGAATTAACAGTATTAACTCTAGGCCTAACAAAATTAATATTTGTCCTACCAGTATTAATATTAAGCCTAACAGAATTAATGTTTGTCCTACCAACATTAAGTTGTACTGGTCTAGGAACAATTGATTAGCTTGATTAATCCTTGTGATCAATAAGTCCATACTGTTTTGCCACTATGTACCAGTATTATAAAACCTTTTGTTTCTTTAACTAGCCTCTCTTTGCCATTTTTCTTTTCATAATAGTCACAATCTTTGATCAAATGGCTTAGACTACCACAAACAAAACATTTCTTCTTTGTGAAAGAGTAACCTTCCCCTAGTTCTCTTTCCATCATAGCATTCTAATTCTTCCTGTTAACTTAGGTGTTTTCTTGATTTTTGAAGGTTGCTAGGAGTTTTTATTGTGTGCGACATAACTCGATTCAACTCTTTTGATTTTGGGGCTGACAACCCATTTTCATTTGTTGAATAGGTTTAGACACTACACTTTTGAGTACTCTAGAAATCTCAGATCAAGATCAACAGAATGTAAAAAGAAGTTTAAATAAGATCATGCACTAACAATTCATTGACAGAGAATATTCACTGGATCTATCATCTGATACACTGGGTTCAGGCTCTTGGGGTCCCTTTTTACCATAAACATACAAAGACTCATCAATTTCTTCTTGTGGTTTAGGAGTATAATCTCCACTTAAGGGATGTGGAACACCTTTAAAATCATTAGTTTTTGAAAAATTTCTGTACAAAGGTTTCCCCAACTGAGTCTTTTATGTATTATTAAAAAAACAGGAAAAAATCATTTCTTCCTCATAACTTTAGAACCTTATTGTTTGCTTGTATTTCATACCCTAAGCCAATTTTACACTTGAACTAATGCTGAATTAATTAAATCTCCAAAGATTCTTCGAGAAGAATCTTTTCACGAATCTAATGTTTTTTGCAATTGTTCTTTTCTTTTACAGCTTTCATTCCAATTCTCTATAATTTTTGTAATCTTTTTATCTTTTTATATATTTCATTTGCCTAAATGTAAGCTTTTTATTAGAGTAAGTTGCTGTTTTTGAAAAGTAACAAGTTGAGCTTCTGTTTCTTAACAGCTTGGAATATAGGCAAGTATTTTTGCTTCTTGATTCCTATACTGATTCATTTGTTAGATACACGTGTTTTAAGGGTTATTGTATGAATTCAATGCAAGTTTTTGATAACACAAAGATACCTCACTACTGGAGGCTGATAAGACCCTGAGTGCATGATTGTCTTTTCATCTTCAGTATGTTCTCCCCAATTGCAATACCATCATCATTGCAGCAGCCCATCTGATTCTTCTTTTGTTTCCAGCTTCTTGGTGTTAATTAAAAAGAGTCTATCTTCTTACTTACACCTTTATGTTGTCCCATTTGATGTACATTACCTAGAAAGTGACCAGTGTTGTGACAATTGAAAATTCAAGCTTCTTTTTATCAAAACCATCAGGTGCTTTTCATCAACACGAACTCTCCTCTTATTTTCTTATAGAACTTCTTCATTCATATAGCAATCATTGCTATCTGGTAGTTTATGTCCATCTCTTCAATGTCCACGTCATTAATCTGTTCTAGGTCTTCATGAAGCAAATCCTAGTCCTCTGATTGTTTGGCAAAGAGGGAATAAATAACTTCATCAGCAAAACCAGCAAGAGCTTCTTTCTTGAGTGCTGTTGAAGAAGTAAAAGGAGATGGCAAGTATTGTAGGCACAGTAAAAACCTGACTTAACATTATTAGTGTGCTTGTGCTTTGTGAAACAAAAAAAACAACATTTTGAGCACTTAAAGATGTTTTTGAGGCACCTTGGATTTCGTGCTCAAAAACCCTAAGGTTATTGTACAGATCAAATAGATAAAGTGTCAACATCTGGTTTAGTTCTCATAGTCATTGCCAGATTGGACCATGCTGGGGGCAAAGATCTGAGAAACTTATGATTTGCATCCTCAGTTGATACTTCAGCACTATGAGCTTCCAACTGTGAAAATTAATTGTTGCGATCTGTAATATCTCTTTTTCTAACCTTCTGAACTGGGATATTGTATAAGACTTTCAACTGTTGTTTGAAAACAGCCTTTTGCATTTTCTTATGAATTTGTTACACCAAACCTAGTTCTGTTGGCTTCCTAGATTTCTTTTGCATCATCCATTCCTTGGAAATCTTATCATTGTCCTTGGGAATGGCCATCAGCAAAATATTCTTAGCCTTCCTTTCCTTTTCAACAGCTTGAATTTCTGCAGCAGTTACTGGTGGAAATATTCGAATAACACCATCCCTTCCAGTTGAAATTCTCCCTTCTTGAGTTTCCATTCTAATTACTCAAACAATCTTGTCAATGTACTCAAGGTAATGTTCATCTCTTATAGCCCATTTATCAACTCCTCCTCCCCCCCCTCCCCCCCCCCCCCCCCCCTTCTTCATAAATTGGGGAGTTTGATATTTGGAGATAGCAGTTGATATGAGGAATACCTGATTGTGTTGTATAGGGGGTAAACACCCAGTGTCTGATGCATCTTCATTGTTTGATGTCGTCATCATCACTGAGATGTTGAGAGAATAATCATCATTAGCAGTTGAGACTTTTGTAAAAGATCTGAAGGGTTGTTTGTTTTGGTTCTAGTGATTTTCCTTACTTGAGTCCCTCTTTGGCTCTGATACCAATTGTTGGTCACTTATGTTTGGATCTATATAGCCATTTGTAAGAATAGTCCTAACTTGAATCAAATCCAAATAAACTATGTGAGAGACACTGTCATATGAATACCAAATGTTAATGCGAATCTTAACACAAGTATTAAAGAACACAATATATATACTAACTTTGCTATTGTTTCTATTAAGCTTCTATGCTACTATTTGTTATATCAAACTTCTATGCCGTAGGGTTCCTTCTTTATACACCAGGAAACCTAAAAGGCTTTACAAAAAATGTGAAAAAGGATAATGCATATCCTTTCCTAAGATTATTTCCTAAGTATTCTAGTTATATTCATCACTGTCTGTGACATAAACAGACTTAACCTAGCACTACCAGTACTAACTATAGTACTGTCCACCTCTACCAGTACTACACTATAGTACTGCTAGAACTAACTAATATACAGACTTAACTGTTATAATACTAGTATTATGTCGTTACAAATATATTCCCAAACTTTCAACACCGTTTGTACCACTTCATGAATTTTATTGGGATATTTTGTTTCTACCATTGTTTGATGAATTACTCAACCCTCTATTATGTGTTGATAACCCAGCCCCTGAAGTTATTGCTACTCTATAATTGCTGAAGTATAGTTGCTCCAAAACCCGCAGCATTAACTGTTCCACCTTCCTCAAAAAATGTTGGCCAAGATGCTCCATCACCTAGTAACTCACAAACAACACCCGAAACTCAATCTCATGTCATTTCTAACGATGCTGAAGAAGAGAATCACGATTTAGATTTTGCACACATGAATAACGATTCATTCTTTGGCATTCTAATTCTAGAAATTGATTCTAAAGCATCTTTATCTTCGGACGTTATTCCTACTGTTGTGCAAACTGCTGCTCCTAACTCTGAACATGTTAACAAATGGACTAAGGATCATCCTTTAGAAACCCATTGCGGTGAAACTCAAGAATGACATGTCTCCAAGACTCCACTCCATGAACATGCATTATTCTGTTACTACTATGCTTTTCTCACATCAGTTGAACCAAAGAACTATAAAGACGCATTAACTCAAGCATGTTGGATTGAAGCAATGCAAGAGGAGCTTAATGAATTTGAACGTCTTAAAGTCTGGGAACTCGTTCCTCGTCCAGATAAAGTGATGGTCATTACTTTAAAATGGATCTACAAGGTGAAACTTGATGAATTAGGAGGAATTCTGAAAAACAAGGCTCGCTTGGTTGCTCGTGGTTACCGTCAAGAAGAGGGAATTGATTTTGAGGAATCCTTTGCTCCAGTGGCTAGACTTGATGCTATTCAAATTTTCCTCGCATATGCTGCTCACATGAATATGATCGTCTACCAAATGGATGTTAAGACGGCATTCTTGAACGGCATTCTGCGCGAAGAAGTTTATGTCAGCCAACCGGACGGGTTTGTGGATCAAGACAATCCGAATCATGTGTACAAGCTTAAGAAGGCTCTCTATGGGTTGAAACAAGCTCCTCGCGCGTGGTACGATCTATTGTCGAAGTTTCTACTCTCTCAGGAATTCTCTAAAGGAACCGTGGATCCCACATTGTTCATCAGAAGACAAGGCAAAGATATTCTCCTGGTACAAATCTATGTTGATGATATAATCTTTGCGTCTACTACACCTGAATTATGTGACCAATTTTCAAAAATAATGTGTTCAAAGTTTAAGATGTCGATGATGGGCAAAATATCATTTTTTTCTAGGACTACAGATTTCTCAAAGTCCTAGAGGCATCTTTTTAAACCAGTCTAAATATGCTCTAGAATCTTTAAGAAATATGGTATGGAATCTAGTGACCCCGTGGATACTCCCATGGTGGAGAAATCCAAACTGGATGAAGATACACAAGGGAAAGTCGTAGATCCTACACACTATCGTGGAATGATTAGCACCCTTATGTATCTTACAGCCAGTAGACCAGATCTAACATTTGTTGTCTGCATGTGTGCCCGGTATCAGGCAAAGCCTACCAAAAAGCACCTCCATGCTGTAAAAAGGATCTTTAAATACCTATGAGGAACCATAAATCGGGGACTCTGGTATCCAAAGGATTATTCTATTGCTCTAACAGCTTATGTAGACGTCGATCACGCGGGTTGCCAAGATACTAGATGAAGTACTTCTGGATGTATGCAATTATTGGGAGACAGACTTGCTAGCTGGTCATCAAAAAGGCAGAAAAATAATGTGATATCCAGTACGGAAGCTGAATATATTGCATGTCTGGCTGTTGTGCTTAAATCCTTTGGATAAGATCACAGCTTACCGATTATGGCATTGGATTCAATAAAATTCCAATGTACTGTGGTAATAAAAGCATTATTGCCTTATGCTGCAACAACGTTCAACATTCTTGATCAAAGCATATAAACATAAGATTCTACTTCATCAAAGAGCAAGTGAAGAATGGAGTAGTAGAACTTTACTTTGTCAACACGGAGTATCAGCTAGCGGACATCTTCACTAAAGCCCTCTGTAGAGAAAGAATTGAATTTCTTATCAACAAGCTGGGAATGCAAAGTTTTACGTCTGAGACACCAAAACAGTTGGCAGATGAAGCTAAAGAATAATGGTGGTACCTATTCTGATATCCTGTATAATATGTATATATATTAAAAACCATAAAAACCAAAAAGTATTTTTTTCATTTTTCAGAAAACTTTTATAAGAATCAAAATACAAAAATAGAAAATCTTTAAAAACCCCCCAAAAAAGTAAAAAAAATTGAAAAAATGAGAAAAATATAAAAAGAGGTAATAATGGCATGTCTTCTGAAAATCGATAACATTTACGGTCTTAGAAATGTCATTTTGTAACACCCTCAAATTTACAACGCAGCAGAATACAACATTGGGGTGCTACTTCATAATATAAGCTCACGAGTCACGATAAACGACATTCAATTTTTTATTAAAAAGATCAGAGTTACAAGGTCTCAATAAACTTTATGAAAACTCGTTTCTAAATAAGCCACAACATGACCAGATTTTCCTTTAAAAAAACATTTTAGCCAACTTGTTTACAAAGTTTCACCAAGTCCGACGTCCTTCGATTATCCCACCTCCGTCCCATCCAAGCTGACAAGCATATACCTGAGATAAACATGCTAAAACGTCAACAAAAATGTTGAGTGAATCCATAGAGTTTATAAACAATCATTTTGAACACAAGCATAGCAAAACATTTAGTTCATAGAACAATCACAACGATGCTAGAGCCACGAACCAAACCTTAACCATGTGCCCAACCTGGAGTGCTAACACTCCCAATACTAAGTACAATATGTCTCAGTATGCCCTCGCAAGGAACACACGTCTGACAGGTCGTTAGGCCAAAATAGATCTATTATTATTGCATTAGCGTTCACCGGTTAGCGGTGATTGACGGTTCATGAAGGAAGGGC
Organism: Tanacetum coccineum; assembly: GCA_026074375.1. Classification (NCBI taxonomy): domain Eukaryota; kingdom Viridiplantae; phylum Streptophyta; class Magnoliopsida; order Asterales; family Asteraceae; genus Tanacetum; species Tanacetum coccineum. Next base: position 49,352 of record BQNB010002667.1, read on the forward strand.
CACAACAATACACTCATAGCAACGTTCACATAATAAAATCACCTGTGTTCGATTTTCTAAAACAAGCATGTATCTCCCTCGGGTTTTTAAAATGTAAAAAGAATTAATGCAGAGCATGAACTCACCTTGATATTGCAGAACAATTGACAGAATGCAAATATTAGGCAAACACAATAGGAACCAAAACGACTCGATCAAGGAGTTACAGTTTATCTTAACAGTTACAACCCACCAGTTTAGGATGTTGTATTTGGGTTTTTCCGATGGATGATTACATCAATGTGACATGTTGATAAAGATATTGGGTTTTTTTAAGTGAGTATGAGTTTGGTTGATGGTTAAATAAGATAAATCGAAAAGGTAATAAAAACAAAGTATGTAATATATTCTGTATATATCACATAGGAAAATGAACAATTATATAATTCATATGTTGAATTATATAATAAAGACAAACATTCAAAAGATAAATGCAAAAACATGTAATATATGAATAATATTACATATGAAGGACAAGAAAATATATAATACGTGCGGGCATTATACATGAATATATAAATAGACGAAGTCGAAGAACGAGTTAAAGTATGTTGTACATATACATATTATGTCACTCGTGAAAATAAGACAAGAATATAAAGCGCGACGTGTTTTCATATAAGAAAAGTATTACATAAGCGACGAGATAAAATAATTAAAACAACATAATTCGACACGTGTTCGGAAGTCACCAAATAAAATAAATAAAAGTTATTACTTAAAAGTAAATACACATTTTAAAGCCTTGAATGATATTTTAAAAGTTTTAACAATAATTATTATTGTCCTTTAGTCAGGACTTATAAAATAATATTACATAATTTAGTATTTCGTTTTCTTGACGAGTTTTAATTAAAATAGTTATATCGTTTGTAAAAGTATAATTTTTGATTATTAATCGTGTTATTGTATGATTACAATTTAATAGTCTTAAAACTATATAACTTTGCCATTTATCGGGTTTTTAATATAGTAATAGTTTTAAACAAAAAATACTAAGTATATAAGTTTTTATAAATTTCGACATGACCTTGTCGTTTATACAACGTTTCCATGTATCTAAAATACAATATTTCATATTTTCATCAATCAATATCACTAATATTTCTTGCATCTCATAATTATTAATTTGTCAAATTTACATAAATATTAATTATAAGTAGAACCAAACGCACCCTTATTTAGGGCTGTTAAAACCAAAACACCCCTTTGGTGTTATCTGCAGTCCCCAAACACCCCTTTATGGGGGCCTGCAGTTGAACCAAACGCCACCTTTTGAGGCGGCAGTTAACCAAACGCCCCCTTAACCAGTTTTTATCACAAATCCAAACCGCCCTTTTTTTTTGGGCGTCCAATCGCAGAAACAAACACCGCCTTTTTATACGGGTGTCCTTTCAAGCCGAGTATCCAAAAAGAACCACAAGCCCCGCACCACAAGGGTGCACAATGGTGCGACTACCAGACCGAATCATGGCGAAACGAACACCCCTTGTGGGCGTGTAAACCAATTCGAACAAAGAACAAATGAAAACTAAATCAATTAAAATGAAACTACTAAAACAACTCAACCATACAAATTATTATTAGATTTTAAGAAAACATTTTAACCCATTCCAAACTCGACAACAAAGTAAAGTGGTGGCGGTTTCCAAGTGGCAACTAAGAGGGTTGCATGTCGTCGTGAGTGGCGACCAATAGTGTTATAGGATTGAGAAGTACAGCCACGGTGAGGGGTAGCGGTGCCATGGCGTCGATGGTGGTAGATCTGGTGGTTGCCGGCTGTGACGATAGGGTAGTGGGTACCGGCGGCTGGAGATGGAAACGGCGGTTGCATGGTGGCTGTTATGGGGTGGGTGGCGACGGGCGTTGATGTCAGTTGCGATGATGGATGGGTCATGAGGAGGCATCGTGTGGTGTTGCTGTGGCGTGGTGATGGTCGTAAGGGTTCGGATGTGAAGGCCATGGTGGAGGTATGGTGTTGATGCGAGATGGTGGCGGCTATCGTCGTGACATCACCGTAAAATTATTCTGGGTGGCCAGGAATTCCCCCGCCATGCCGAACAGCCGAAATAGAAGAGGGAGGGGATAGTATTAGGGTTTTATGTGTGTGTAATTTAATAAGAGGAAAATGAGGTGGAAATAATTTATATTTTCAAAGTTTTTATTTAAAATAAAATGTGGCAAGTCTTCCACAGTTTAGGGTGAATTTTGTAATTTTTATCAAAGGGCTAAAACTGTAACTTTTGGGAAGTTTTTGTAAAATATTGATTTAGGTCTCGTTTGGGCGAGTTAACGAATGATTTTAAAGACGAAACTTACGCCATTGTTTTCCAAATAATTTTTCCATCGAAAATATCGTATTTACTTGACCATATTTCATAAATATTTGGTAACGTTTATTTAAAATATTTGCTTTGTTTATTATCAGACACCGGCATCACGGGTAAACTTTATTCGTAATATAAAACGTTATTTCAAATATTCACGTTAATAATAAACATTTTTAAATAAAATGATAATTAATTTATTAAATATTTTTATTAAATAAATTTTGATAATTAAATTTAAAATAATTGGTATTGTGTCGATACGCGTTGTTCTTGTTTAGCCAAATAAATTTGAAAGAAAATAAAAATTTTATAAATGAGAATTATGTAGCAATAATTATGATTTATTATTAAATTAAGTCCCGAAAATTATTAGTTACGCGGTAATTGTTTTTATATGACGATAAAAGGTCAAACGGTCAAAAGTTAAGTCAAATCCAAAAAGTCAAAAGGTAAAATAATTATTTAAAGTTCCAAAAATTGACGGTTTGTCACACATTCAATAATGATACGAGGCTGTAAATGAAGTTTAAGCAGAAGTTCCAAATGTTTTCAAACATGCCAAAAATGGCTTGCTATTATTTCAAATAACAACCCGGTCATCATCTTAAAGGCAAATATTTTAAAAAGAAAACTTGACCTCTCAATGAGAATTTATTCTTGGGCATGGTTTACTTTATGACCATGCAAAGGCTTGTGTTTACTTTGTAACACAAACCGTGCTTCCTATATACAAATTAATGTACATGTTAGTGCATTTCTTTGTCAAAATAAGAGAAATCTTATTTTTATTGGTAAAAAAGTTGTCTTCACAATGAGTCAGTGTTTTCAGTAATCACAAAAAGGTTTTCAAAGACAATTCGACCACTCAAACAATGACAATAACTCTTTAAATAGAAAACGGGTCATCATTTAAGGGGGAGAATGTGTCATCCAATAATCTTTTAAAATGGTCTTTCAAAATAAGTCACAAAATAAACAGATAAAGTTCTTGATAATGACGGATCACAATTTCAAGGGGAGTTAATTTATATTAACTATAAGAGCTTTAGATGTCATTTGTTTAAAACTTTATGGACTTATTTGCAAGTTGAGACTTAGTGAATTTAAGCTTTAAACTACATTCGATTAATATTGCCAACACCTCATAGTTTGTAAAAGACTTAGGAATGCTTGGAAATACTTTCATAGTTTTAAAAGCCTTGAAGTTGATTATCACGGGATAGATCTAAGCTTAGTTATACCTTAAACACGATCTCAAGTATATGTGTGTACAAGGTTTTGCTGATTCCGAGGTGTCAAAACCAACAAGGGGGAAGGAGTAGATGTATACTTGATAGAGTCCATGGCCTTCTTTTAAAGTCGTCTTCTTTAAATTTTAGGCCTTTCTTTGTTTCTTTCGGGTGCACTATTTCAATCACATGGTGGAAGAGACATCTCGTCATTAGTCAGTATGCATCATTTGAGTCCCTAGGGGGGAGTGTTGGGAGAATAATTATTTAAAATGTGAGAAGAATTCTTTTTGATATCAGTATTATATGTTTACCCAACCGGGTTAATATCTAACTTCAAAATTTAAAAAGAGTAAGAAAAATTGATAAAAGAGGTACACATAGGTTTGATAAGTATGATGATTCCTTAAGATTAGTCAGTATTCTGCAAAAAGAAATGAGTACATTTGGGACTCAGTTGACTTAGGTATTTTCATTTCGAGGGAATAATTATGACATCCAGGACTTAGTTGAATTTGATGTTTCAATTTATATCATCACTATCATGTAAGGAGAAATACGGACATCCGAGACTTAATTAACTTTGGTGTTACGGTTTTGAATTAATTGTGTACTTCGTGTATTTGGACTTTTTATATCAAGACTGCTTGAGGCGGTTTGCAAGAAAGTTTTAAATCTACTCAAAGAATGATTGATGATTTAGGGGGAAGCTAAGACAACTTCTTACGAGAGACTGCGGGGAAGACTTACGGCTGCTACAAAAGAACCATATGATTCTATCATAACTGTTCTCATCATTCAGGTCAAACCTCATACATAATAATAACTTGTGAGTTTGTATGTATGTAGTGGAGACTTAATGGTGATAATAAGGAGTGCTCGAGTACAAAATTTTCAAGAATTTCTTAGTAAATTCAAAAATATTTCAAATTATCTACCTTCAGCCCCTGTCTTATATACCCTCAAATATTAAGGGGGAGCATTAAAATGTTCCTAATAGTTATTGTGTAACATTTTGTCCCCAAACATTTAATCAATTGATATCCAAAATATCAAGGGATTAACATTTTGGATAAGGGGAGAAAATGTGATTAAACTGAACCTAACTTGTAATGAAATATGATCATATAAAATGGACTAAATGCACTTTACACTTAGAATGTACTATGATTACGATGCACATGTTAAGGGGGAGCTTTTAGTGATGATGAAAAACTCTCAAAGTGCAAATCTTTTTGATATTTATATCAAACACTTTGATTGAACTATTCAATGGTTTTGAAGGATTGTGATGGAATACCCAAAAGACTGACCATGTACTTAAATTTATGGAGTTATAAGGTGGTTAGGCATAGGTATTCAAATTCCATGATCCAGCCAAAACCGGAGGGATCTACCCATGGATATCCACTAGTTAGTATAGAATTCCTTAGGTATGATACAAAAGGAGTAAAAGTGAGAATAAGGGAATAGTACCGACTAAGATGGTAATACTGGAACAAACCCAACAAGGTATTAGTCATAAAGTCTCGATAAGCGCTGAAGGGGTTGAAGAATGAAAAAGAATTGTAAGGATAAAGGGTGAAAAGAAAGAAGCCCTCCATACACTTAGGCAGAAACCGGGTCAATACATAAACTGTCGAAAACACTAAGTTGTTGTCTGACATTGAAGACAGTCATGGACCTAGTGACGCTATGCACAACCCTCCCTAGCCACTCAAGGTCTCTCAACAGACTCTTGTTTCATTTCTTCAGGAGAATTCACACGCATTTCTATCGACTTTCTCACTCCGAGTTAGTTGATATTGAAAAGGTGGCAGTCTGCTCCAGCCTCCGATCACTAAAACCAAAGTGCACTATTGAGTCTAGAGCCAAAAGAGATCATCCATAAATCTCATTAGGACACTTGTCAAAATTATGCTTGCTATCTCACACAATGTGAATTAGACAAGAATATATATTAAGAGTCTACCGCATTATCCTTGTGATTTTGCCAGAACATCCGAGTGATGCTTAAGTAATTCACAGTCGCGAAAGATGGAAAATCCTATTGAGCCAACATCAAACAAGCTCATGGTAGGTGACTTGTACGATTCTTATGAATCAAACTTGTGACAACTGGAAAGCAACAATGGTGCGATTCTTTATGAATCAAACTTGTTCCAAGTTATGGATCGATGATTAATGAATTTTGAATTGCTTAAAACTCTCGAAATTAGGGGGTTGGTGTTTCACAAAACTAATTTAGCAAGGTGATAAGTCGATTGATTTTCAAATCAAATTTTACTATTAATCGTGAGCACAGTAACTCACTGGTTCACTCTTATCGTGCTGTCTACTTTGAGACGTTCCGATAATGAGAACATGCTGAGTACGATGAATCTAATACATATGTGTTAGAAAGATTCAATACTACAGCTGGAAATCCTGTCAAGAAGATTCTTCTTAAATTGAATCTATCTGATCACAGGTCGATCCTCACGGATTCAAAGGTTACTCCAACCAAACACGGGCGAATGAAAAAGCCATATTTGTCCCCCCGCTTTATTGCTAACTGTTTTATTTCAGGAATATATAAAGATAGTCATGGAGGTAACTGGTTCCAGCTGGCTCACTGATCCATTGCCGGATGCTTATACTCGACCGACATTTATAAAGATACCATGAAAGATCAAGTAACATTTTAAGACTTTCCTACTCTGTACCGTATGTCTTTCTTGAAGTGACAAAGTATAATGTCAAATAATCAATGAAGTTCCGTCACTTCTGATACCGAAGTTTTCTCAAGTGATGAAGTATTAAAGTCAAAGAATTTCAAAGAAGTTTCCATCACTCTGTTACCGAACATCTTTCTCGAAGTGATGAAGTATCAAGAAAGAATGTTACACTCGCTTTCAAACATCAAGAATAGTATGAGCATGACGGTCTAGAAGTCACAAGATCATAAGAAGGAAAAGATTACAAGAAGGAAAATAGAGATTATGCTTGGTTGATGATCTTAAGAAACTCAAAATATCACATACAAGTCAAGAAAAAGTTACACAGCTAAATCTAAAAGTCTAAAGCTTGCTACATCACGATTCCAGAAAGATATAGAACATGATAACAAGAACTACGACTAAAGATTGAAGACTTTCATAGAAATGTAGAGCTTAAGGTTTTTTGGTAAATTGGAGTGACCTCCCTTAGGGGGAGATTGTTAGGAATCCAAAAAAAGGATCGGTCACTCCATGTATTTTACATTTCTAGCTCGTAGTCCACTAAGTATTGTTTAGTAAGCTAACCGGGCCAAAGATAAGGAAAGCCATGGAAACCCATGATGCCGATCCATACTGGCCAAAGTTAGTATTTAACACCTTTTCCATGACTTGGAGAGTGTTGTTGTTTTATTTTTCACACACTTATGCATTTCATTTATATGAGTTACTTTCTCTCTCTAAGTGTTCATCCAACCCTTTCTCTCTCTAGAATCACCTCTCTTTCCTTCTCATCTAGTATGTTATTAAATTAGTATTCACTCTGGTACCACTTGTGACCCATAAAGATTCCATATAAATAATGATTTGGAGGTTGAGGAAGATTAAATAAATAGAAAAGCCCTATTATTGAATAATAAGAGAAAGGGAAGATGTGTGTGTGATGAGAGGAGAGATACACACACACACACACACCTTGTGTGAGATATAATAATGAATCCTTACCCCTCCATAGAAGTATGAGAGGGGTATTTATAGCCCTTGTATCTTCTAACTATACTAGCTTGACGTTACTAGTCCTTATTCAACACGACTATAATAACCTAAGGTAATTATTTATCAAACATAATTTTAGAGGCTAGCATAACCTCATGAAGCGAAGCCAAAGGTAACCTGTCATAATCAACATCATGTGTACATTTCTTTGAGTTTTCAAAAATAGCCTTATTGAGGTAATTTCATCATCAATCTTGTTACTCCTAACAGATTCATTACCTATCTGTTCTGAATTAACTACATTAATATACAAGATCGTCCTTGTATTTATCACCTTATCACACTTGATTAAACCAAAATATAAGAATTTATACCAACACTAAACATATGTAAATTAGTTTGAGTCACACCTGAAATAGTAGAGTCAATCCATGTTCATTTTTGCTGTGCTCTGATAGTTAACATTAGGCATTACAGTTTGGTTAAACACATCAATAGGAAAACAATTCGAATGAGTTAGCGATTTCCACTTGCACGCCAATGACCGAGTATGGTTATTAGCATATGTTTCAACTTGAGTTACCTTTTCTTAGTTTTGAGTGGTTTTTTCATCACCCCGCAACAATTTCACATCGATATTATGAACTTTGGAGGCTAACTTGCTCAATGGAGGAAAGTTAGACTCCATTACATCTTTACTACTTCCATAATACAAACTAGATATACTCAAGACATTACCTTTTTTATTTTTCTTCTTTTTCCCTTCTCCTCCCAAATCTAAAAACCCAAATTTCATCATCATACCATGCAGAAACAAACAAAAACAAGAAGATCAAGCAACGTCTATCTTTAAATTCACACTTAAACCCTAACAAAACTTAGGGTTTATAAAAACGTACGCACAACTAAAAATCACATGACAACACCCTAGATAGCCATAAGGATTATGTAATGATAAGATCAGTGATTAATGAAACAATTTAACCCTAAATCGCAAAAAAGCAAAACCCTAAAATTAGAACAAAAACGTAATATGAATAATAATCAAACCGTGCCTATGAATAAGAAACCTTACTCATATACATGATAGATTCAACAAACATATTAAGAATTAATATAAGTTAGGATTAAAAAATATGATTGAGATTTAGGGTTTTTTAGGTCGCCTATATTCTCCATAGGAGGGGAGAGTTTTATTTATTTATTTTACCTTATTGTCATTTTACATGGTGGAGTTATTACGTACCACCATATTGACAATAGACATGACAACATTTGTTGATCCCACTTGAATAGATCTTGAATTCCTTAGGTTGTGTAAGGTTTAGTTATGCAAGATAAATTCTACACAACTATGATAGAAACTTTCTATAAATATATCAAAGATTATGTGGAATCTAATCTTTGATTAATAAAAAGAATATGTAATAGAATAGTAATTCTAATGAACACACAAATTAACAAACAAAGCTTCAATATATTAATACGATTACTTTAACTAGTATTAGGGTTAGAAAACCTTGAAGCTATAACAATATTAAAACAAAATATTTCTAGATGTGATTATAATCTTAAACTCTATGCATTAGGACCTCCTTTTGTACACCAAGGAGTCCTAGTTGATTTACAATATATTCCTAAAACGTAGGATATTCTCAAAGATCTATTCTATAAATAACAATCCTTATCTCATAAGTAATCTTGATCTTCAAGCAATCTTTATCTTTCAGCAGTTGTAACTTTGTACCAGCAGCATCACCCTGAACACTAGCAGTAGTAACTTATACCCCTACAACCTTAAACTGAGTATAAGCCGTAGTAACTACTTAGAATATTTTCATTAATCTTCACCAGTAGTACTAACTTTACTCTAGCAGTACTAACATATACTAGCAGTAGTAATATATACTAGCAATACTAACTACTTAGTATATTTTTCATTAAGATTACTGAACAGCACTAAGTTTTGCTTAGCAGCAGTAACTCTAACCTGAGCAATGGTAACTTTGATATAAGCAGCAGTAACTTCAAGTAGCATTAAGAAGCTTTTAATCCCAATAATCCTCCCCTAAACTTGATATTCTTCTTCAAAATCATCAAGTTTTCTTCCATTGAAAGCTTCATTAATCACCAGGAGGATACTTCCAAACACTTCATTGATTCTTGAGTTATTTTGTGATTAGCTTAAGAAGCTGATAACACATTTCATTCTAATGATCAGCTTGCAGCTTCTTATTCAGCATATCTGTGATTGTTGCAGGTGTAAGGGTATACTTTTTCTCTACCAACATAAAGACCATGCAATTTAAACCTCATAAAGTGTACTCCCAAAAGAATCAAATAGCTTTCCAACGAACACTTTTGGTTTTTCTCATAGATACCTCTACACTGCATCATCACATGAGTGTTCAAACATTACTTTTAGATCACCCCATAACACTCTCTCATATCCTTCCTTTAGCCTTGTATATCCATGATTAGCTTTAACTAATTTCCATAGAGTTTCCAAATCTACCTTGTCAAAGCTTTTAAGCATCTGAATAAAGGCTAAGTACCTCTTTGAACTTCCATTAGCTCTTATAATTTAAATAGTAGCTGATCTTTCTCTTTAAGAATCTTCCAGTCAACAATGCTTGAAGGCTTAGTAGCTAGAGGTATAGCATCAATTGCTACTTCCTCTTCATCAGGAACAATTTTCATTAGACTTTTAAGTTTAGCTGTTTCTTAATCCTCATCCACTTTCTGCTTCTTTGCCTTCTCTTATTCTAGCTCATCTCCTGCTCTCTTTGAACTGATTTCTTCTCTTGTCTCACTGCCTTCTGCTCTTACTTCACTACCTTCCACCAATTCTGTTTCCACATCTACAAATGTGTTTACCCTTTTCATAGCTTTGTCAAATAATTCTTGAATATTGGCAAAGGACTTGTTCTTTAAGTCTTTGGGCTTCCATCTTGCATATTCTTCAGGTAAGTACACATGATAATCCTTTGTTGAGCTTTTATTGGTGGTCTATTCCTCTTTTCTTCTATCTTTTGCAGCAAAGTTGTGCTTCTTGCTTTTAAAGAGTTGTAACAAACAACTTGGCCTGTTTCATTCATCAGAAAATTATTCTTGCTCTTGAGCTTGCAGTCTTTGATCCAGTTAATAATCAACATCAATCTTTGCTTGAATATCATTCTATTCTTCAATCAAGGCTACATTGGCTTCATCTTTTTCCCTTTCAAGCCCACTTCCTATCAATTTAGCTTGATTCTAATAGCTTCTTATTCATCAAAGCTGATTTGATCTTTCTTCTTCATCTTCAAAGGTTCTTTAACTATTATACCTTTAACCTTGTCCTTTGAAGGAATTGTTGTTGTTGTTGTTATTGATTCACTTGGCTCTTGAAGAAGAATTCCTTTAGTTGTTGCTGTTGTAAAGTAGTATAACCTTAGGTTTACACTTTCAATTCAGCCAAGTGTTGAGCCAATGTTATTTGAGTCTTTAGTTATTGAAGAAATATTAACTGTTTCTTTAGCAACACTAACTACTTCTTTAACAATATTAACTTCATCATCTTTCTTCATAGCAACAACTTCTCTTTTAACAACCACCTCATCACCAACTAAGTCATGTACTCCAAACATATCTGTATCAGCATCAAAATGAGTACTAACTAAGTTACTTCCTACATCAGCATCAATATCATCAATTTTCCTCCCTTGTTTGGATGCATCCTCCTGATCACCCAAACTAGCTTCATGAGACGAAACTATTCTTGGAGATCTACCAACCTTGTATAATCTTTTAAGCTTATAAGTTCTTGACCCTCCTTTCTTCTCTAACTTCTTGACTCTCAGTTTCAAACTTGTAATCTCCTGAGCTTGAGCAGTCTTTGTGTTCTCCAGGTCAAGCACTCTTTGTTGCAATTTGGTACAAAAATCCATCATTTCGTTAAGTGTCATACTATCCTCATCTGCTACATTTGTAGGATCACTAGGCTGAGGTACCTCATTGTCCTTTCTATTTGACCTCCTTGATCTTTATTTTTGTTAAGGTTGAGATGATGATGGTTGAGTAATGATGGGTGTGTGATGGGGATCAATTGGCATTACTGAAAACCTTCACCCTGTTCCTGTTGAGCTTGCACCATCATAGTTGAGAACAAGGGTGTTACTCTACCAGAAAAGTCTTTTCCTTGCCTCTTCATATTAGCAAAAACCTTCTTTGTGTGTGAGGGTGCAATATAAATTATGTTGTGAGTTGCCATCCCTTCTAGTTGATTATTCAAAAAGACTTGTACAAATCTTGGATACATCAAAAATTTAACAGCACTATCCAAGTTCTTCGCCATGCTTTAAAATATACTTGGAAAAGTTGAACTTTTGGTTTGTTGCTAGGCAGATAATTGCAGAAGCCATAGTGCTACTAAATTCATTCCATGCAGTAGTCTTAGCACTTAGGCATTGCAAAATGGTATGTATAAGAAATTTCCATTGGGGAGAGAAGAATGCCTTATAGAAAGTAAGCTTTTGTGAAAGTTTTTCATACCCCATGAGTGTAAGCTGTTCAAAAATTGTAGCATTTGGCAGACAATCAACACCATCAGCATCTTCCAGTTGAAGATCTCTTCTTACAGATGCTTCAGTAACAACAATCTTCTTCCCATCTACTAGGGCTTGTAACTGAACTTCCCCATTAACCATTTTCGCCTTGACAGTAGACCAGAACTGTTCAATGCACGATGTATATATAGTAGGATTGACGGTTAAAGCATACTTTATAGAACTTGCATTTAGAAAATCTACTATCTGCTCAAATCCTTCACTTTCAGCAGATTTAGTCAAAAACGCGACTAAATTATGAGTATCAGCAAATTGTAGGGTCGTCATTGTGTTGGGTTTTGATGATAAATGATGAAATTGAGTTAGGGTTTATGATTAGAGAGTATATGAAAGATTGAAATCGATTAAATGATTGAATGAAACCCTTAATTGAAGTATTTATGAAACTACCCTCAACAGTATTAACATATACCAGCAGTTGTAAGTTATGCCTAGCAGCATTAACTTTCAACTGGCAGTAGTAAGTAACCCAGCAGTAGTAACTCAGTTAGTAAATTAAGCCTAGCAGCATTAATTTACAACCAGCAGTAGTAAGTTATGCCTTGCAGTATTAACTTTCCCTAGCAGTAGTAAGTTTATCCCTAGCAGCATTAACTTTGAATCACCAGCATTAACTCCAATTCCTTTCTAATTAGCTTTTCCATCATCAAATTAATATTTTAGCTCACAAATTCTCTTTGTCTATTTCTGATTTCTCTCAATTCTTTTAGCTCACAATTCTCTCTATCTGTTTTTGATTTGCGAAACTAAGTAGGGCCTTTTGAATTGAATCTTAAGTAGTCTATCAGTGGTGTAAAGCTAATTGCCCCTTTTTAGTAGGGGGCGAAAGGTTAGACCTTAGAAAGTCAGCGAACAACGGTTCTTCTATGTAGGTATGGCGTTCCCCCTTTACTCTCCTAACGTCGAGCTAAGTGATTTCATAACCTTTTTGTAGCGTAGTAGAATGAAGGCTACGCACCGACGCTCTCTTTTCTATTAGCCTAAGCGTCTTTGCTAACTCGCTCGCCTACTATACCCTACTATACCACTTTTAGTACGATCGGTTTTAGAGTACTCTCCTTACAAATTTTATCGTACTCTATCGCCTATTTGATCAGTATCTCCTCCACAAATGGAAGTGCCTTACCCGTTGGGCTCGAAACCTGTGATTTGAGACCATTTCTAGGGCTTTTCTAAGCGCCTACCCAAGCCTTAATACAGTTTCCCAAGCCCCGCCCTATTAAAGGAGCGACAGACATCAGCGAGAAGTCAAGGATCAGCCGACGGCCAGGTAGGTCACCGGGTTATTCAAATAAGTCATGTTTTCTGTGGTTTTCCCATGTTACAACTTCCGTACCAATTCGGTCGATCTGGAATGGATCGGTTAAACATTCCATTAGGGAGCCTGGTCTTGACTTTTCTGTATGGTATTCATTCTCGTTCAGCTCTTGGAATCACATCCAGCAGTGGTGGGAACAACTCGCAAAATCCAACCACTTCACCTACTTCATTGCCCCTAACCCTTTCTCGTACCTCTATTGAAACAGAATGGTTTCATGTTCTTTTAAAGGGCTTCGTTTCGGCCTATGGAATCTCAGTTCTGTAAAAGCCGGTCTTTGAGAGCATAAAGAGGGTCTTATAATTCATAAAGAGGGTCTTAGAATTCAAACTAGATATCATATTCAAGTGGTATGACAACCTCAAACCCCAGTCCCATGGGGAGAGTTTTCTATTTGAGTTTCAGAAAAGAAAGGAGAAAGGACTTTTGAAGCTTGCTGACTAGGGTTGGAAGCTAAATTCAGTCTTCGCCATAACATAAGAAAGTCGTGGAGTGCATAAGCCCCTTTAGAGATAGGGGCTACTTTCTTGTGGTAGTCATTGCGAATGAGCAAGTAGGGGGCGGCAACTAAAAAGGTAGCGAGACTGACCGCAATCAGTCAGTAGTGCGATTCACTTTCTTGCTAAGGAGATGAGTTGCCTTCTTAAGATTGAAATTCTCTCTGGGAATCATATCACTAAGCTCTCACTCGAAAGGGTTCAAAACGTATTCGTTGCTAAGAAAATTTTGAATTAAATAAATTGTCAGGACTCATCTAACTAAGCTTAGCCTTTACCTGAGCACCTCGCCTTTTAGGCCTTGCTTGCTTTACTTTGGTCCTACTATCTCTGTCTCTTGAAATCTTATACTATCTTAACTAAAAATACAAAAGGTAATAAAGATTTTATTCTTGATACTAGATGCTCACAGTCCTTTTTTCTCCCCCAGTGCTTTAAGTAATAAATACATCTAGAAAGAAGCTATTTTCTAGCCTAGAGGAAAGAGAACAACTAGGATGAAAGGTATTACTAATATTGATATAGTGAGACAGGATGATAGAATGTCACTAGTATAAGCGTCCGGTTAATACCATGGGAAGATTAGAATGACTTCACTAGGAACCTCATTAAAGATAGATAGCTACCTTAGAGAGCTTACACAGTCAATTGATCTATCCTAGGTTGAGGAATACGGGAAGAAGGCTTTCAAGTCAAGAAGAGATTTGCTCCTAAGGAGGAAATAAGAGTCATCTTAAAAGACGCAAAAGATCTGTTATTAGCTTATTTATAAGCAGTCGAAGATCCGTAAAAGCCTTTCTTTTTGGCTTACGGCTTACTTTTCTTTTTTTTCTAAAAGCCTATCTATATAGACAGATATAGACTGAGGGCATTCTCGACATCCATGCTCCTGGCAATGGCAAGATCCGATATGTTAGTTCTTAAAGACAAGCCTCAACCTTATTCTGACACCTACTAGGGCAATCAGGTTCAAGTTAAGCCCGAACTGCTTAGTTTTACACTTCTCTTCCGACACAAGCTTCTTTGCTAAGCCTCCCCATCAACAGGAAATCTAGTAAGAACGGTAAAGGTTCTCAACCACGGGAAGGGGGGAGGGGGAAGGATCACAAGGTCAAGATTGAAAGTCAGGGTCGGTGATCAAAAGGAAAGAGAGGAAGGGGGCAACTCAAATAGAAATAATAAATACATCCTGATTTCACTTTAAAGAGAGGATACCATAGCTAAAACCTTATCAAAGTTGACTTCGTTGTAGTACAATAAACACTGCTACTAAGAACCTAACTATGATTTCTCCCTTTAGGACAAAGATCATTACTATGTTTTATCAGTACTTTCAACTATGATTCTATGAGACTTCCTACAGAGTAAGTAGGCATAAAGATGGGTTAGATTACAGTGGAAAGCGCAGACAGCAGGAAGGATTTCCGGCAATGGATTATCAAGGCTGACCCTCTCTTTTAATGAAGCAGCGAGCGTACTTCCATGTCTAATTTATAACTAAACCGGTAGTCTTTGACTGGTTTATAGGCCGGTTTCCTTCTCTTTATCAACCAAACTACTAGCTTACAGTTGGCTGGCTGGCTATTCTATAAACCCTGTGCCAAATGTGGTATCCGCTATCTTCCTAAACAAAAGAAGTCAAAGATGTTTTAGTTACTGCAACAGCCTTCATTACAAGAGTTTCCGCTTTGAAAGTGAGGCATATCAGTGGTTTACATCTTACTATAAGTTCTTTCTAATAAAGCAAAGTCTTTTGAAATCACTCGGAATGCTAAAGGACCCTTTCACTTTCTAGCGGAATGAATGGAATCTGTGAAAGGTAAAACGGAGGTTCTTATGAGTTCCAATGGAGTAGAGGGATGAATGTCTCTTGAATTAGGGTAGGGGATAGCCCCTTTCACTTCAAGCGAAGAAACTACCGGTAGTGTTAAGGGCATGTCAAGGGAGTCCCATAGAAGTTCCTTTTGCGTAATGGTCTACTGATATCCTACCCCTGCTGGATCTAGACCAGTGAACGAAAAGAATCGCTCTTGTCGTACTTCTTATCGGTATCGTTATGGCCCTTCGAGTTCAACCGTTCCTCCTACTCAAAGGGTGAGTTGACTTCATAGAATATCATCAGTACTCCTCGAATCATATCGTATTCTACAGCGAAGAATCTGGGTTGTAGGCAAGCGCCGCCCTAGCAAGTGTTACGCGCTACGTCGAAAGGGAAGATCGCTCGAATCGCCCTATTCATCTCCTCTCCCGTTGGTCGAGTCACTTCGTCCTTTATCATCTTGATGAAAGCCTACTTAGCAGCCCCTATAGAGGCTCACTTCATGCCTTTATGAGCCTACCATCTTAGCTAGAGTCGACAGACATCTTTGTAACCTAATAGCCCCAAAAAGGATGGTCTTTTCTAAGAAGAAAAGCATATCTACCTTGAGGATCTTCTGGAAAGTAGCCTACGAAAAGAGAAAACCCAACCAATATGAGCCAATACTTGCCTTTCCCATGGAAGAGAGTAGCCCCGCGTATTGATTCATTACCGACTGAACAGGAAATGCTTGCTTCTATTCTCTCCCCTCGAGTCGTAAATAAATGTGAAGGATAAAGAACTGGAAAGGCTGTAAAAGTGGAATCATTTCTTTATTGTTGATAGTTATCCGATTCCAACATATCTTTCTTCCTTGTCTCGGTAATCAACATAAGAGTAGCGAGAGCAGGGCGTAAGCATTAGTTCTTTCTTGCATTTTGTCGTTGATAATGTTGAGATCGCTAGTTTTGACCCCCATATTGCATATTCTACCAAAAAAAGCCATTTTCCTGGATAACAATTTCAAACTATAAAGAAACTAAAATATGTTAGGAAAGATTTTCGCTAATATAAGAAAAGGGCAGGAATCGGCTTTCTAACCTACCTATCTTAAAGAAATGATAAAAACTCTTACTTTAAAGGCGATCAACTCTCTTTTGTGCATGAGTTTAGAGGCTGAGGGGAAGTCTACTCTACTCAAGAGACACCCTCACTCCTATCTTTCTCAGAGCTGCCAAGGGAGTGCCATGTTAGGCATTTCTTTTATGTCTTTCTTGTTTAGGTGTGTAAGACCTGGTCATTCTCTAAACCGTAAGTGTCTTAATGTGTGCAATACTGATGCAGTATCTTTGTCTTGGCTCTTTTCGGGTTCTATTTGCTGGGTGATTTCCTGTGATCCGTTCAATGGCAAACGAAGCGATCTTTCGTAAAAGCACGAAGAAAGGGGTTAGCTAAGCCACCCGCCTGATCAGGGTTTCCATCCGAACTAGTAGAAGAAAGACAAGTAGTCAAGAAGGGTGATTTTGAAGAGTTTGATGGCATAGATGAAGTGGCTCGAATTCTGATAGGGAAAGTGAGGCAAAGGAAGAAGTCAATATACGCTGTCTAAGAAAGTTTATGGCTTGTTCTTGGGTTTGATCTAAAATGGGTTCATGCCAGGCTGGGTGCAGTGCTTTTTAGGTTCTTCTTGTGATAGAAAGCAAGAAAATAAGCAATTTTGAAAGTCTTTATGATTTGTTCTTTGCTGAATTGAACTAAACAAACCATGTTCTTTCAAATTCTTTGTCATTCTTCTTGTTTGGCGTGCTGAATTTAAGTCTCTAATAATTTTGATATCAACTGGATGATCTTTGTGTATTCTTGTAGTTAGAATAGGACTGACAGGCATAAATGTATTCAAATTGTTCATGTCAGCCTTTGCACCAACATCTTTATAATCATCTGAATATACAATATCTTCCAATTCAAGCATATTTGGATCATTTACAAGTTCAATGCTTGTATTACTACTAACATCATTAACTTCTATGCCAGTAGTATTAACAGTTGAACTAACAGTATTAACATTGTTAGTGCTGTTTCCATCACTAGCAGTATTAATATTGTTAGTGTTGTTAACACTATCATTCTTATTACTTGGATCACCACCTTATTTTCCTGGTTCGTCAATATCCTTCTTTTCATTATCTCCTGAAGGTTTGAATCCATCATCAGGAGAACTCTTTGAATTTTTAAAGTAGATGGAATGCATCACCACAATGGGTACGAGAATTGTAATGCTTTTCCAGGTACGTGGGGGGGGGGGGGGTATCCCGTGGCTAGGGTACCTTTACTGCATGCATCACATGGGCTTTTATACTTGCAGTTGGTATTATTAGATGTGATTGCCTTGGGGGGCAACAACTGGCTTAGAGGATCATTGACTTTGTTGGGGGAGGTGGCAGGGTAATATCGAAAAAGCCAATTGGTGCCACTTGCGCGTGGGGGGGGGGGGGGGGGGGGGCAATAGGTAGGTGTATGTTCTCAAGGTAAATGGGGTCAGCAATTCTGCGTTCAAGGCTACATTGTTCTTCTGGAGGGGGGTGGTATAGTCGAGAAGGGCTTGAATTGTTGGATTTGAGAGGTTCACAAAAAAAGGAATCAGGTGCAGGGTGCATTACAATGCCGAAACGTGCCTGTAGTTGTTCGTGGGTTTTGGGATTGTAGGGACAGGGGGGAATCGGGGGAAAAATGGTATATTGGATTGAATTATGAGTGGTTTAGGGGGGCAAGGGGCTGGGGTATAAATAAGTTTAATAAAGAGTATGAGGTTATTTGAGTAATTAATATATTCCAGTTTTTGAAAGGTGTAGATGTGATGTTTTTACGAAGGTATGAATGTTTTGTTTGGGGTGAGGGGTTAATATTTTGGGAATTTAATAAGTTGTGGGGGATGGGTGGAAGAGATGGGGGGGAGTGGGAATGGGGGGGGTGTGTATGGATTTAAGTTTGTTAGAGAGTAGTTGGGGGAGGATATTTTATGTGGATAGAAGTGGAATGGGGTAGATGTGGAATGGTATATAAGTTGGTAAGGTTAAAGTTGTGATTTGGATGGGATAGATGGGTGTTAGTATGTTTTATAATTATTTTATAAGTGGTTGTGAGTGAAAGATTTAAATTAGAAACCTATTATAATCATCCTGGACAACTAGGCAATACATCTTTTTCATTAAGCTTTTTACAAATGTTGGACCAAACAAATCCATGTGCAACATATGTAAAGGTTGGCTGATTGAACTTACTATTTTGGACTTACAAGAAGCTCTATGTTGCTTTCCCTTTTGACAAGCAACACAGGTTTGATCATTTTCAAAGAGTTTTGAAGGTAGACCTCTTACAAGATTTCCCTTAACCAGTTTATTCATAGTTTTGAAATTTATGTGTCCAAGCCCTCTATGCCATAGTTTAGATTCATCAGATGTGGCTTTTGCAAAGAGACAAGTTAGTCCTCCTTTAGGAACAATATTCTTTAAATCAACACTATACATATTGTTCTTTCTAGGAACCTTAAGTAAAACATGACTTTCATCAGTTAACTTAAAGTTTGGAGATAAAACAATACATTCAGTGTCATTAAAGATAAACAGACTAGTCTTATTTGTCACACATTTGTGAGACACTAAAGAGGTTAAACTGTAATTCTCTTACAAAATACACATTCTCAAAATCTAATTTACCAGTTTTGATTGTACCTCTGCCTGTGATTTTCCCTCCTTTGGGGTTACCTCCAAAGGCAACATATCCTCCATCAATTTCTTCAAAATCAGTAAGATAGGACATGTTCCCTGTCATGTGCCTTGAGCATCCACTGTCAATCACTCCTTGGTCCTGTAAATCAACATGTGGTAAGAAAATCAGTCTCTTTTGGGGACCCAAGCCATCACTGACTTGGATCTGCCTTGTGCATCAATATAATCAAACCTTTTCAGAATGGTTGATGCACTGTTGTGTTTAGAAACATGGTCTATTACTTTAGTCTTTGGTTTCCAAACCCAACAAGCTGAGGCCTTAACAGCATTAACCTGATTTCCCTTAACAACATTAAGTACTCGCTTTTTGGCCTAGCAGCATAACTGCTAGCTTTGGCCTAGCAGTAGTAACATCATTACCGACTAACAGTATAACCCACTATTAAAGTTACTGTTTTTATTGCTGTTTTGTTGTTAATAGGTCTTCTAACAGTTTTGATGTCTTATTTAAAAACATTTGTCATTGGTCTTGCACTATTCACTATTGTTTTAGGTTGAGCAGTATTAACTGGTCTAGCAGTAGTAAGTGATACTAGGCCAGACCTCATTAATACTGCTTTTGGAACCATGTTCCTTTTAGGACTGGGGTGAGTCATTCTAGAAAAATTCTAGTGATTCACCCTTTGAGTATAGTTCCACACTGGTTTTACCATCTTTTTATTATTAAACTGTCTCTGATGGTAATCACAATCATACTGCAGGTGATCAAAACTTCCACACACATAGCAAGCTTTGTTAATCATCTCAAAATTACTTCCTAATCTTTGAGACATCATGTTATTCTAGTTTCTTTGGTTTCCTCTAGGACTATGTGTGTTCAGCCTATTTTGATTACCCGATTGATTTAACAGTTTGTTTTTCTCTAGGAGATTTTACTTGCTCTTTAGATTTAACAAACTTTATTTTAGCAAAACTAGACTTAACTGTTTTCTTCTCTTTCTTAGCCTGAGGCATATCTTCTTCCTCACTATCAGACACCTAATCCTCAATAATTGGAGCCCCATTATTCTTCCTGACAACCTTAGGTTTGTCTGCACTAGCCTTAGCTTCACTAGTCTCAACTACAGACTTCTTAACTGTAGGCTCATTTACAAACTCCTCTAGACCAAAAAATCATGTTTTAGAGGCATAAAGTTTTCCTATTATAATGAGATGAACAACATTATAATCCCTAAAAAACCGTATTTTGCACTTATTCAACCTCCTGAAACAATCTAGATATTTTTTAAGTTTTAGATGAAATTCTCAAATTTTTCTACATAGCCATAAATTCATCTTTTTTTGTTTTAAGCCAGTTCCAACTTTCTCCTAAGCTTTGTAATGGCTACTTCTTTTAAATAAATCTCACGTTTAAAGAGCTTTATATCTTCTTCATAAACATACTCATTTTTCTTATAAACTATAAGTCTTACTTCTACAGACTCCTAAAACCTGATTATATAAGCAAATTATTTAACTTTAGATGTCCTTAAGTCATTTAAAAGTTGTTCATTTTGTTCTTTAAGAATTTTAACATTTTCCAAACAAAATGATGAACAGTTTGAATCAGTAGATACCTCAGAGTTAGAACTTATAGAAGAGTAAGCCATAAGTGCAAAGTTAGTTGGACCTTCTTCTACTTGTAGAAGAGTAAGAGTAAGTATGTGCTTTTGTAAAGTAAGTATGTAAGTATGTATGAGTGTGTGAAAGTCTTAGTCATACCTGGAGACCTTAGCGCCATTTATTATATGAGTAGAATTAGGATTGACGAGCTAACATAAAAACCGATGATCATGGGGGTGTCCCATGTTTTGAGGGGTGATTGCAGAAACTGTATACCATGTTCTCTACTTTGGCGGGAAAGCTTAGGTGGAGAGGGAGATCATAGGTGTTTGACTTAAACAAGTCTAACCTCTGCCCTAGTTTCGTCGAAGGCCTTACCGTGAAGGGTTTGGGGCCTTCGCGTGGCAGATTCCTATACTGGTAACCATCTCGAAGACAGTTTTACGCCACTCAAAACTATTTGAAGGTTTTAAAGTACAATTGGGAGAAAATCCTATTCAAGCTTGAAAGGGAGGCCTCCGAGCCGGAGAGGAGGGTACGTCATCACTACCCATCTTTCATAACGCCTCTTTAACTTCCATTTGTCGGAAGCCTTAAGGTAGTGGGGTAGGTTGTTGTGGGGTCTTTTGCAGCATATTGGACTTTCGGTAGCTGACTGGGGGGGGGGGGGGGGGTGGGGCGGTTTGGGGGGGGGGGGGGGGCACAGCCTGTTTGCGAAGCGCGTGAAGGGAGTGCAGGGAAATAGGGGCTCCTCCCCGGATCTGCGTGTGTCGGGCTAGAAATCCTTATTCGAGATCGTAATTCCTTCTTCCTACTCTCGTCTTTAATAAATCTCAATGATGCTCACCCTGTCCTAAAGGGCATAGGCGTGGTGTCCTTGTGCGCGTACGGGGGGTGATAGCATGGGCCTTGTTGGTCTGCTTCTTTTGGGTTTGCTTCATCTTGTCCGAGAAGTTGAGGCGATGTTGGGTGTTGGATTTCCTCACACCTACATAAGGAGTGAGCTCTCTAAACCCGATTGGTTTTGCCCTTAATTTTATCTTAAGCCGCATCACTAAGTCACTATGACGAGCCCAGCTAAGTTGGGATTTGATAAAAGTCCATGTATGGACCAACTCCTCGAGTTTGCCTGAACTGTTGACTGCCTCTCTGATGGTGGTATGCTAGTTTTATCTACTGCATTTTTGCTTCTAGGGGGGGGGGAGGGGGGGGGGTGGTGACCGTCCGCTGATGTTTTAGGGCAACCTTTCACAGCGCGTGTCTGTAGTAGTACCTTTTGTTCATCTATATCTAGCACTGGGAGGGAGCGAGGCGGGGCGGGGGGGGGGGGGTGGGCCGGGCGGGGGCCGGATTCCTCCATAGGGGGGAAGGGGGTTTTCCACATGAATTATGGATTTAACTACCGGATCGGGGGGGGGGTGTCCATCGAGGGGGGGGGGGGCGAGGGGTCGGGTGGCTGCTTTATATTGATAATCCAATTCCAACAATCTTGTTGAGAGAACAACCCTATACCTGAAACCTTGACAATCTTACATACCGCCCTAAAAGTCTCTCTCCGCACCAACAGGTAGTCAAACTGATTTATGTGGTTCCCCACTATGATAGGTAGGACTGGAGAATGGGCATGCCCTCTTCCTTGAGCAGAAATAGTTTATGGGGGGGGGACCCAAAATACATATATTGGGCTCGTGCGAACGCGCGCCGTGTCCAGAGCTGATGTGTTACTGAGATATGGGTTGCCCTAATTATTCCTAACATCCATACGGGGGCCAGGGGGGGGGGGGGGGATGCCGTCTGTGCACCGGGGGGGACTCGAGTATCTCAATCAACTTTTACTCCGTATATGAATCGGTTTAGATCTCGGTTCCGGGGAGGGGTGATCAAAGCTACTCGGGTTATCAAGACACTGTCTCTGACAAGCTTAGTCTGAGGAGAGAGCCATAAGCTCTTTAATCCTTGGGCTCGGGGGGTGCAAGTCCGTCGGGGGCGTTTGAGGTTTGCGTTATGGCACATATAAGAAAAACAGTTTGCTCCGGGGCTCTTCATCACTAGTTTAACCAGCATAATCCTTATGTCCAGGTAAACATAAACACGCCGAACTAAACTGTTTCTTAAAGGTTTGTGCTAGGACGACTTCTACATCCATTTCATGCAGTCGCTGCACCCGAGTATCATAAGCAGTTGTATTGGTTTCCCTCTCTGTGTTGGGCACCCCTGGTCATTTAGTGTCGTCTGTGGGGGAAGCATGGCAAGTGCATACTTTCGTGTGGGGGCCTTTTCTCACTGGCGGGGGGCGGCCGTCTACTAGTTCCATTGGAAAAAATACCAGTCCGGGGAGAGGAGTTCTTGGGGGACATTTCAGCTACCCACGGCGCTGGGGACGGATCCTACGGCAGCTTGCAACTAACATCTCTCCCTATTTTCTCCCTCTAGGTAGGGGGGGGCCTGTGTTCCACCCCTACACTAGGACGAGCGACCGTCGCCGTGGAGCTACCATTGCTAATGACGCCA
Organism: Tanacetum coccineum; assembly: GCA_026074375.1. Taxonomy (NCBI): domain Eukaryota; kingdom Viridiplantae; phylum Streptophyta; class Magnoliopsida; order Asterales; family Asteraceae; genus Tanacetum; species Tanacetum coccineum. The sequence continues at coordinate 72,700 of BQNB010002667.1, forward strand.
AAAACTGCACGCCAAATGGCACCGAGTCGGTCTCTCTGAATCCCCAGAACCCCATCCCCCGCTGCAACCTCACCCCCCTCCACACGACACACGGACCCCAGCCCATCCTCTCCGCAAACTACTAGCAAACCACACTCCCAGCCACTACCCTCACCAAAAGCCAATAGCAAAGAAAGTGCCACAGGCTACAGCTGGCTGCCGAAAAAGGATATAATTTTTTTAATGTGTGTACAATAGCGGTCGAAATGGCGCAACCGACGACCATCGGTGTCTACGGTAGCGAGGCTACCTGGATCTTGCTCATAAAAGTGAGGGGGCCTCTACTCGCCAAACGTGGTGGTCCAATCGGCCGAAAGGTCGTCAAAAAAAATAAAAACCAAAAGATAATAGCCACCGGTTTGTTATCGTTCGACCAGGGGGGGGCTTGGCGGGCTGCCGGATGGGGGTGCCGGGGGGGTTGTTGGGTTTTGGGTCGAGAATGGGGTAAGTGATGGGTATGGCCGGTGGTGGGGGTTGCTTGGGGGAAAGGGTATAGAGGTGGTCGGGGATCGAAAGAGATGTTTTTGTCGGTCAAAACCACAGGGTCTCCGGGGGGGGAGGGCACTGGAGAAGAAATTTCACATGGTCGTGTTCATGAAAAATTTTATGCACGTAAATTCTATAGGGATTAATTGGGGGGGTTCCCGGGGGCAAAAATACTGCAGTGAAAACCGAGATTAGTTTAACCAATCATATGACACAAGACGCGCATAATTCTACCCACAAAAAAACCACATTTAGCCCATGAACAACTCCAGTCAAAAACCAAACCCCTCAAAACAGCCCACCAATCAATACCAACCCTTTCCTCGTATCCCTCTCCCCACCCTCACTTCACCCCACCACACTCCCCCTCCCAACCACCCCCCCCCATCACCTCTCAAACTCCCCCCAATGCCCGCAACCACCCACAGGCTACTTGCCCTAACCCCCCCTGTCAACGTGAATCGCGGGGGTGCGGGGGCCGGGGCGGGGCCCCGCTCTGCTCAATGAAACAACGCGCGGCTACATATATCTATGTCACGGCCCGCTACGGGGGTGGGGGGGGGGGGGGGGGGGGGGGGGGGGGTGGGGGGGGGGGGGGGGGGGTGGGGGGGGGGGGAGGGGGGGGGGGGGGGGGGGGAGGGGGGGGAGGGGGGGGGGGGAGGGGGGGGGGGGGGGGGGGGGGGGGGGGGGAGGTGGGGGGGGGAACGAGTCACACATCCTTACATGACTCCTGTCCGTTCTTCCCACTTATTTCATCGTTAATAGGTATTTAATAGGTTGTGTTGGTCACGGGTTCGCTCTCGTCTCGCCTGTACATGGGTCTTAAATTCAAGCTATCCGAGTAATGGGTTTTCTCATGGTCATCATCATTACCTTCTATGACAAAGGGTGGTATGCAATTAGTTTTTATTTCCTCAAAATCTATGTGTTTAAACCTTTCCATTTTATAAGGCATAAATATAATCATTTATTTAACCCTTGTTCAACATGAACTTATTCCCGCCTTCCTCCTTGTGTAAACTTAACCCAGTTTCTTCACAAATGGTTAATCCAACACCATTCCTCTAAGGTAGCGATCATTACACTAGTGGTATCCTTTTACTATGACAAAATCACAATCATAAAGTGAATTTACCTACAATACTTTTAATCCCTTACTCTCCCTATGCACATATCAACTTTTCATAGGGTTTAGACAATTTATTTCTTGATTAAACCACCTACACCATGTAACCATTAGTAATTAAGCCTAGGAAATAACATTTATAGGTGAATCTAAATCAAAGTAAGCTTGTTCCTTGAAGGAATTGGACTCAACCATACAATGAGAATTTTTTATGCAGAATACAGCTTTCATTTTTTACTTAGCACTAACCCAAGGAGGTTTCGCAGGATTTTTCAAAAGACAGTCGCCGGATTATAACCTAACTCTTCAAGTGGTAGCGGAAGGTGTCGAAGTAAATCCAGGGATCTCCTCCTCTACCTCTTGGTATCTATTTTATTTCCTCCTTTGAAAGCTCCTCACATGTACCATTATCAGCTTCCTACAAACCCCCTTTCGTCTCTCTCACAAGGTACGCTCAGTCCTCTGGTTCTTTTCGTTTTATGTATCGATAACACGTGCCAACTATGATTATTTTATCAGTACCGTCTAATCCTTCTATCCTTTCTTCTTCTCTCCTTTTTTTCTTGACCAGTCGACAATTTTGTTGTCGACCAATGTCGGAAGGGATGGGGTGCGACTTAGGCCTCACCGCAATCAATTGCTATGGCACCATGCCTTTCTAGATATGTTCTTCCTTTTCTTATAAATGACCAAGAGAAGCCCCCCACTCCGAGCAATTTTCACCCTACTCACCTACAAAATAAACACCATGGCTCTTCCATCAATTTCAATGTTACAAAAGTCTCTCTACGAAACCACCCCGGTCAAACAACCCAATCAACACGTATCATCACATCATCTCTGTAGGACAATGTATAAGGCCGAATAGCCGCGAGCCATAGAGTTTCAGCAGTAGGACATGAGTGGTGGTGAGAACACAACTAAATAAGACACCCCCTCCGAACACCGAGAACCAAAAAAGTTGCAACCCATCATCTTGTTGATGATAGCGATGATTCTTAAGGCTAGAACGACTTCTCTTCTCATGACGAGAATCAAAATCACTCATAACCCGCATGGTGTCAACAAGACTTAGTTTATGATGTCAACAGGCCGACCACCTGAGTGAGTCCCCGGTCGGCCCTCAAGAGCCCTTATGAGCCGTTCTAATATATTGAAACCCATATAAAAATCTATGATTACTACTTCCAAGTCCTTAGAGGCTTCCTTGGAATGAGTATCATGGCCCAGGTGGCTTGCAAGTGAAACTGCTTACCGTCCCACTTTGTTACTATCGAGGATGTATAAACACACACAAGCTTGCTTTGATTTCGCGATGCAATAATGGGTTTCCGTGGGTCCCACTATAGCTCTCAGGCACGCCAGTCCCCCAGCGCAAAACGAGTCCCGAAAGCACCGGCAAGCTAATAGTGCAGTCAAGAATCTGCTACAACCCTCGAAATAGGACATCTAAACTACGCAAGCAATCTGCCTCCAGCACGGGGATTTACTCGTGACCTCATGAGGACAAAGATATAACTTAACCGCTGAAACGCGAATTCCTAAGGTACATGTCTCCAACTTTCGTTATGTCAAAAATACGGCGCGGTCCTCTAATAAAGCCGATGGCTTCTTCGTACCTAATTTAACATGTAGCATACCACAAGCCGCTTTGATCGATGGTTTGCCTATTTTTTGAGTCGGGATTGACATGGTCATAAAGATTGTGACTTATTGGATCAAAGATCGATGCCATGACTAGGTACCTATTTTAGAGTAAATCCATGAAACGATTCCATGGCTGTAAGAAAGAGATTCACCTTGATGTTATTAGAACATCAGGATGTCATTTTAGAGTTTTGAAGTCCTTCCCGTTGGAAATAATTTATCAAGAAAATGAGTAGTAAGATCCTCCCAGGTAGAGATGGATCCTGCAGGAAGACGTTAAGCCAATTGCTAGCTTGATCGCGAAGGGAAAATTGAAATAAACGCATGAGCGTTCTTAAGATGTTGGTTTGGATCCTCGGACCAAAGTCTGTGGAATGAGCATCCATTTTGCACCAACCGGATGGTGTCAGATCGCAGAGGCACCACATTGTTCCCATCATGGAGCTTAATGGTGTTTCGATAGCCTTTGTGGCTAGGTCTGGAGTAGTCTCCAAGAGTACAGTTAGGATTTTTGTCTCCCATAGAGGTCAACGAAAAGATTTACAAAAACAAAGGGAACAAAGAAAAAGATAGACTTAAGAAATCTAATTGACTGAAATTAAAATCTCACTTAAGAGGAATCAAGGGAGTAGACCTAAGCTAGATAAAGTTCGAAACCTAACTATTCCCCACATAGCGGTGGCCAAAAAACTTTAATGTTCGGGTCGTTGTGACCTTCACAAGAAGTTTTGCAACTACTCCCTAGGTGAGTTGTAATTACCCATTATAGTGTAGTATAGGCAAAACTTGGGGGTTGTCATCTTTCTCTAGGGGAATATGTTAGGAAGGTTTGAACAGAATATAATAGAGGTCTAAGGGGTTGAGAAAAGATTATTTTTGTATTTTATGTTTTTATAGAAAGCAAGTAAAATTCAGGTTTTTGAGAGGTTGGTTTGGTTTTAGTTAATTTAAACTAAATATAAATCTAAACTACTTTGGTGATAACTATATGATAAAACAAACATATTACTTTAGCAAGCACTTACTTCCTAGTTTGCTTTTTCTTAATACTTTGTTGCTTTGTCACACTTGTGATGATCTATGTAAGTATTTCCTAAGTCATGAACGAATTACACGAACCCGCCGTCTACGTAATATTCCGTTAAGGCAACGCACAAGTAAGGTAGTATGAAGACTATTACAAGGCCCCTAAGAGTATATTACATGCAATTGAAATATCTTAAGAGGGATTAACCATATTAGGGGTAAGGTAGTATGAAGACTGTTACCGATGATATCCTTTCTAAACACTCGCGTTTCCCTAGACGTCTATGCCAATTTAATATCTTATGGCTAGTTTTCTAAAGCCTAACGCGTACATCCATCACAAGAAGCAACATTAAAAGGATCTACAATCTAAGTTTCATGCAATCATAAGTAAATACTAAAGGATCTAGCCTAGCATGTTATAAGAAGGTAAAGAACATAAATCAATCAAACAATACATAAACATATTGAAAGATTAAAGGGATAAATGAACTTTACTTGATTAAAACATGGATTAAAGACTATTACAATAGGGTTTTGAGGCCCTAAAGATGGCCTAAAAAGCTGCCAAACTCGACTACAAAAGTTAAGGTTCGTCTCCCAAAAGTTACACACTTAAAACCCTAAAATCGGTTTTGTATATATATGAAAAGCGTCGTGACGGCGTCGTGTTGTAATCGTGACGCCGTCGCCATGTGTAATCTTCTAGAGCCACATTAAGTCGGCTACGTCCTGACGCCGTCGTCAAATCCATAACGTCGTCGCTTTGAAAATCCTGACGCCGTCTCCACGCCCTGTATGCACGGTTTCTTCCAGATAACTAGTGTAGAGTCGTAGTCTTGTCCGTTTCTTCTCCGAATGAGCCCAAGTCACGTGATTTTCCTCCAAATGCCATCTAAGTGCTAAAATGAAAAACAAACCATTAAGCTAATTAATCTGGGCATATTGCATTATTTAAGGGGTTTTAAAAATGACCCCTAAAAATGTATTAAAAATGACACCTCGTCATATAACTAGATAATCAAAAAGTCTCAACATAAGTTATGTAAGTGCAAAGCAAGTTCATCAATCAATAGGAGGAGCGTTTAAAGGAAGGCGGTAGAAAGTAAAAGGATGTTCGAGATGAAATAAGTAGACGCCTTAGGGAAATTCCTCACTTTCAACTTAAAATATATGAAATACCAAATCAACTCATGAATCACTTGACATTCATTTGAATCTGTAATCCATAGCCGTTTGTCGTTTTAGTGAATCTTTATAGGATCGTTTTAGCATTAAGTGTTGTATTTGCTTTGGTGTTGTTATTTTGATTGTTGTAACTAGGAAAAAAGTTGTAATGAATTGTTGTTAATGGATACACTTTGTTTAGTCAATCTTGTCATTAAATCACAATCGTGGGAAACAAGGACTAATGGTGTAATAGATTTGACATTTTAAGGGTTAACGGCTGTATAATTAAGGCTAAGGTTGTGTGGTGAAAATAGTTTGCACTTGGAGGGGTAAAAGTGAAAAATCAAATTTGGGCTTAATTTTTAAACCAATGATCTTCCACCAAAATTTGTTAACCACGTCTTCTTCGTTGTTTAAACCCTTATACCGTGGGTTTAACCTAACCTTAAACCGCTGGGTCTCTTCACCTTAAACGCATTCTCTTGTTAAACCATAAACCCAAACAGCAATTTATATGACCTTTAAACCGTGGGAAGTATAATCCTTAAACTGCTTCCAACCTTGTAAACCCGCAGAATATAGTACTTTTTTAATCACCTTCAAACCGCAGAATTATATACTATTAAACCACCTTTAACTGGGAAATAAGTACTTGTTAACCACCGCTTCAACCGTAAACCATGGTCACTTTGTGATAAATCGCGGGAAAACGATTTAAACCCACATAAACCGCGAGGAAGAAGACCGTAAACTGCAGTCTTCATTAGTTTTTTGTCCTTTTGCTTATTCTTTCAAAATCCTGCGACAATAAGCTAAAATAAGCTTCAAGAATCATGTTTTTTCACCAATAAGCTATATTTCACGAATACAATTCATAGAAACATAAATCGAAAACATTTTAAACACTTTTTATGTCTCTTATTATTGAATAAGCTATAAGACATGTATATAAGCCAAAGAAAGCATGAATAAGTTGTTTGGTACGCAAATAAGCAACAAAATCTGTTAGCATTAAAATGTGGTGTCATTATGGGAATTACACTTGTTTATTAGTAAGTTAAAACACAAGGGCTAGAAGTTTAATTAGCTTAAACTTTCTTATGTTAGGCCTATAAATACCCCTCTAATCAACATTAGAGAGGTGAAGCTTCATTTTGTAATTTCCATTTCATTTTCTCTTTTAATAAAAAACCTTTAAAATTCTAAAAAGCTTTCTCTCTATTATGGCTTATTCATACTTTGAGCTTCCCCGACCTCTAGAGATAGTGGATCTATAATAATGACAAATTGGTTATCAGAGGCTTTATAGGTGAGTCGTGATGTTCTTGAGCATACTCAATGTGCATACTTGGTTCATGTTTCAGCTTATTCAGTGCTTTTTAGTGGCTATCATTCCTTAATCAGTACCCAAATTTTCATGTCCAAACTCGATTCTCAAATAGTACAAAACACTTCAACAACAGTCCAAAACTATTCCGATTCAAAATATTCATGCATTTTTTAGAGTATTCAGTAAATTAGCACATTTTGAGGTAAAAAGGAAAAATATTGTTTATTCTTGTGCTTTCGGAAAAATATTGTTGTGTCTGCTTTAGTGTGCTCAACTGCTTTAGCTTATTTTCATGTTACCAGCAAAAAGTTTCAGAAATGATCATTGTTTCAAAAATGGTTACCGAAAGTAAAATATGAAAGTATGGTTTCATAAGAATGTTTCGGTGACTACTACAGTCAAGGGGTTACGATATGGTTTAATATTTAGGTTACGGAAGGAAAGGTGGTTTCGTATGGTGGTATTTACGGGTTTGGTTCAAAATACAGTATCGTAAAGAGGTTTCATATATGGTTTCGGTTTTGTACATGGTTTCGTATGTGGGTTTTGTACATGCTTTCATATGGTACGAAAGCTTTTGGTTTTGGAAGATGAAAGAAAAACAGTAACATACGTAACCTACGACAACAACAATAGAATCAATTCGGTTATAACTGAGTTGGACTCAGTTATGTTTACTCTAGACCAAAACCAACTCCAAACCACAAACATCCACATAACTTAAATCATCTCATCGCCGCAACAACTCTAACTCATTCTCCATCACCATAAACATGACTCGAAAGTAAAAGTTATACAAACTATAATCATGATCTCAAGCTCATTTATTTTTTTCCTAATTAAACAACTGAGTTGCCCTGTTAAACAAATCAAAGACATAAAAATACGGATCATCATTGTTCTTTTGGAAAGCTAATCTTCTCCTTCAATATCCAAAAAACTAAAGAAAGACTTGTAACAAAATCTGTTACAGTCAATCTTTCTTTCGATACACAAGATACAAAACGAAACAAGAAAAAGCAAACCTACTTGAGACCCATGTATAAGGTCTTGAAGCCTAGAATGGTCTTGATACCTTCTTCTTGTAAATATTCTTTCATGGGTCTGTAACAACAAGACAAGTTTGTGCTTGTTATTCAAAGGATGAAGGTTGGGTATGTTTGTGTCTACACAGATGAATAAAGGGGTTCTTTTGTTGTTCGAATTTATAAGCAGAAAGAAAGTGACAGATTTGAGTTAAGGTTTTCAAGATTGGTTGGGAGATCAGTAAGGGATGTGGCAGACTGTTATATGTTTAGGTTTATAAAAACCTATATAGGGAATAAAGCGGTATTGAAATCTTATATATCTAATCCCTATTTAAGATGGACTGGTGACTCATGGGCTTTATCAGAAAAATGTATATCTGGAGTGGGCTTTAATGGCGCTGGTGATTGCTTTACTTGCTATTGATCCAATAGAATAGTCTTGCTTGGCTTGTTATAAGGCTTAAGTTGTATTGAATAAATCCAAATAACAACTATTGATTAGAAACCTTTGATTGTGATATCAAAGATATGTGGAATCTAGTCAATGATTATAAGAAGATAAAATTTTTTTCCAATGAAACAGTAATGAATAAGATCAATAACAAACAGTTTACCAAACTTTCGGCCTCAATATAGTACAAACACTCTTAATAGTGTTAGGGTTACAAAACCTTAAAGCTATATCGATATCAAAACAAATGATTTCTGATGGTCTAAACTCTATTAGCCCTAGGACCTCCTTATATACACCAAGGAGTCTTAATTGGCTTACAATATTTTCCTAAGTTATCATGATCTTCTAAACAAATAACTTATACATATCTTTTACAAAACTATCTCATACATATCACATAACAATCTTTATCTTTCTTCTGTTTTTATCTTCCCTGACAATAGAAAACTATTTCAGCAGTCTTAAGATTTTCAGCAGTTGTAATTTTGGTACACCGCTAGCATTTAACTCGGATGAACACTAGCAGTAGTAACTTATACACCAACAGCATTAACTTAGCAGCAGTAACTTCAAGATCATCAAGAAGTCTTTTAATCCCAACAATCCTCCCCTAAACTTGATATTTATCTTTAAAATCAGTAAGTTTCTTCATTAAAAGCTTTATAATCACCATGAGGATACTTCCAAACACTTTATGTTCTTGAGCTGCTTTGTTCATAGCTTATGAAGCTAATAAACATTCATTCCAATAATCAGATTTTAGCTTCTTATTCAGCATATTAGTGATTGTTGCAGGTGTAAGCGGATATCTCTTATCTACTAGCATATAGACATGCATATCTTCAAACCTTACAAAGTGTATTCCACAGGAATCATATAGCCTCCAAAGAAATACTTTCTTTCCTTGTAAACTCCTCCATACTTCATCTTCTATATGATGTTCAAGCATAGTTTTTAGATCACCCCATAGCACTCTTTCATAGCCTTCTTCTGGCCTTGTATTCCCATGCTTAGCTTTAACCAACTTCCATAGAGTTTCCAAATCTTCTTTGTCAAAGCTTTTGATCAGCTGACTAAACATAGTATACGTCATGGCACTTCCATAGCTTCTCATTTTTTAATAATAGACATTCCTCGTTTTCTATGAATTCTGGAAACCTACAATGGGTGCTGGCTTGGTAGCTAGGGTATAGCACATATTGCACTTATAATCTTATACAATCTCAAAGCATTGTTTAAGACCTTCTTTCTCTTTATCATCTTCCATTTTTTGTTTCTTTGATACCTCTTGTTCTAGCTCTTCTCCTGCTCTCTTAGAACTACCCTCTTGTGTCATCTCTGCTTCAGCTTTCTTTGAGCTCTCTTTCACCAACTCAGTATCCATATCAACAAACATGTTTACCCTTATCATAGCTTTATCAAATAACTTCTGAATTTCTACAAATGACTTATTCTTCAATTGACTTTGCTTGTAACCAGCCATGTGTTTCAGATAAGTTGACATTGTACTTTTCTTTTGTGCTTTAGTTGGTGGCTTGTTCCTCTTTTCTTGAGGTGCTTTAATGTTGCTAAGCTATTTCTTTTCTTCTCCAAAGATGTTCTATCAAACTCAATCTTGCCTTCTCTTCATCTGTCAATTCTTCTTGCTCTCTTACTTGTAATCTTTCAGCCAATAACCTATTAGCCTCTATCATTGCTTTCACATTATCCCATGAAATGTTGGCTTCTTTAACTTTCTTAGCCTTCTCTCTTACAAGTCTTGCTTGTTCTTCTTCTACAGCTTGTAGCTTGAAAGCACAGTTATCGTTCATTGCAAGTGTCTTATGATGTGTCTTTATTCTTCGAGAAGGCCGTCTGTCGAGGATGTTCAATATCCTTACGCTTTAGCCTTTATCCTTTGATGTTTTAGTTAGGTGTAATGTGGTGAGTGAGATGTAGATTGTTGTGTTTGTCGATTGATTCAGAGTTCTCCACCTATAGGGGTTGTGATTGAGTGTTATAAGTTTTGTTAGATTATTGTTAGCGTATATATGTCTTGATGTAACCTCTCTCGTGAGGATCTGCGTGTGGTGGGAGTTTGTGTGTACGAGAGATTTTCCCGGCCTCTGTCTGACTTTCAGTCCCGAGTACTCCACAAAGAAATATCCTAAGCGAGATATCTTATACAAACACTGACATCGCGTAACGACACACCAATACACCTTCGCACATGCCCGCCCGCCCACAATACGCGGCAGCCCTATCAACTCCGTCACTCCACGAGACCCGCTCATCCCAGGCCTCGTTGACGCATCGGCCTAGCCGCCCCCCGCAGACCCCACCGCCACCACCCCCCAACACTACACCCAGTCCGCGTAGCTCCCCAGCATAACTGGGTTGCTCTCCGGCGCACACTTTCTTCAACACTAGCCACCCCCCCCCCCCCCCCCCCCCCCAGAAAGTAGTAGTAGTTAGTAACCTTACTTCACCTGCCCACCAGCTAAATTCAGTCCTTTCACGTTTCTGCCCCCGATCTGTCCCCCCCCAGTCACATATTAACTCCCATTCTTACCATTCACTGTCTTTGCAAACACTTCCTTTTTATCCATCAAGAACAGACTTGTGCACAATCCCAAATCATCACCCCATACTACCCTGGTCTCATCAACCAAAAGTAACCTTTGAATTTTGTCATGTCATTTATTTTCCTCCCCTGTTTAGATGTATCCTCCTAATCGCCCAAACCTTCATCTTTAGAGGAAACAACTTGTACAGCTCTACTAACTTTGAATAATCTTTTCATCCCTAGAGTTTTTGACTTCCTTTTCCTTTCTAGCTTCTTGGCCTGTCTCTTTTCAATGGCTGTACTGAGAACATTGTGGAGATTGTCTCTCTCTGTAGAGTCTTGTCAGAACGACATGAGGCGCAGTTGGAGACTGTTGAGTCATCAAGTGTGGAATAGAAATTTGACTTCACTCTTCGACGATATGTGTTTCATCCCACGAGACTGTAAGACACGCGTCCCTGTTTCTATCAGTGTACCATCTGTTATCCAACAACCTAGTAGAATCAGTAGCATACCCGAGAGTCCAAGACAACACACACACAGAACTCAACTATGTATACAAAAGCCTGTCCCTTCAGACCTCAGATAATTACCCGAACTCGCCAACGCCCGATCGACTATCCGACGGCCTACCGCATCTTCGTCCCCGCGAGCACCTCACGGTCGAGTGAATACTCAACACTCTGTCTCTCCATTCACGCACCCCCCCCCCACCGGTCCGCACGCCTGGCTCTCGTCCCCACTCGCGCCGCTTTCTTCGGGCCCCACGCCATCGGGCCCTCTCACACACCACCTGAATCTAATTTCTCTAAGGAGAGGAACCATTAGGTTATTGCCGTGGATTAGGTTTCCCTAATGATTTATAACACTGTCCTTCTTCTACTTCTACAGAAAAGGAATTCTATAGTGTGTCAAGCCTTTCATCATTGTCTCCCTTCTCCTCATGGTATAGCCTCATATGTAGACAGGTTTCTTGTAGAAAAACAGAATTAGGCTGAAGGTATCTTATGATCCGTTCTATTTGTTCTTCTCTAGATTGTTTTTCTCGAGGTTGTTGTATGTTTGATTGTGTTGTATTGATGGGTGTATGAATGGGGATCGGTTGCATAGCTGGGACCATTGCACCTATTTCTTTCTTGAGCTTGAACCTATCATGGTTAAGAGAATATGAGGGTTGTAACTGCTCCAGAGAATCCTTTTCACAACGTCCTGTTTCATATTAGCGACAAATGTCCTTACTTTGTGTGTAGTAGGTTGTAACAAAGTTTCATCATGAGTAGGATTCATAATCACCAAATTGTGGTTTGTTCCAGAAAGACTTGTCACATAAACTTCGGGAATAACATTAGATAATTTGGAAGTACTATGCTCACATTGTCTTCTGCATATCATGTTTAAAGATATACTTAGTAAAAGTTAATTTCTGGTTTTGTGGCTAAGCATGATTATAATATCATGAGGCGTAGTGCTTACTTGTTCGTTTACTATGTAGTAGACTTAGCACTAGGCATTGTACTGAGAATGATAGTTTGAGAATCATAAAACTTGCATGAGAGAAGAGAAAGCGCTTTATTAGAATGTAGTTTCTGTAGAGTGATTTTTTTTGTGACCCCATTAAAGCAATTTGCTTAAAAAAAAAAAATATCAGCATTTTGGGTAGACATGCAATTCCTTTAGCATCTTCCAATTGAAGATCTCTTCATTAATTGTCTCAGTGTGATGATGTCCACTTTCTTCCCATCCACTACGTGATTGTAACTAACTTTCTCCATTAAACAGTTTTCAACTTTGTAAGTTGCCCAAAATGAACTCTAATACATGGAAGTATAGATTGTAGGATTAACCTGTTACGCATATTTAAATGGGATTCGCATTCAATAAATCCTCAAGTTGCTCCAAACTCTTCAGCAATTTTTAGGGCAGAATTGTTTTTTTTTTGTTTGTTTTTTTTGTGATGGGTTTTGACTGTTTCAACGATAAATTGAGTTAGGCGGTTATTAATAGAGAGTATATCAAAAATTGAAAATTGAGTTAAAATTTGAATGAAACCCTTAATTGAATGTAGTTATATAAAATACCCTAAAACGCATTTAACGTTCGCTATGCAGTTGTAAGTAAAGCTTAACCAGCATTATTTTTCAACTAGCAGTAGAAGTACTCAGCAGTAAAGTTAAGCCTTAGCAAGCATTAACTTTCCCAAGCAGCATGTAAGTTTATGCCTTACAGCAGCATTTAACTTTCAAATAGCTATATTAAGTTTATGCCTCTAGAGCATTAACTTATACCAGTTGTATTAAGTTTATGCTCTAGAAAATTAACTTTGAAAATTACCAAGCCATTAACTCTATTCATTTAATCAGCTTTGCCATCATCAATTTAATATTTTAACTTACAAATTCTCTCTGTCTGTTTTTTATTTCTCTTAATTCTTTAAGCTCACAATTCTTTTTGTTTGTTTTTTAATTTCTCTCAATTCTTTTAGCTCACAATTCTCTTTGTCTGTTTTTATCACGCATCTCTCTTTCTGTTTTTGATTTCTCTCAACTCTCTCACTTCTATTTTTCCTTACCAAAAACTTTAAAGATTGAGCATTCTAATACTAGCAATCAAATATTGAAATCTACTTATATCAAATGCTTTTCTAAGCAAATCTGTAACATTCTTGTCAGTATGAATCTTGATCATTTGAATTAGCTTCTTTTCATTAGAATCTCTAATGAAGTTATGTCTAATCTCAATGTGCTTTGTCTTTGAGTGAAAAACAGGGTTCTTCACTATGCATATAGTACTTTCATTATCAATATAGATCTTTGTATGCATAAAGTTATACCCATAATCCAGCAATTGATTTTGAATCCAAAGCACTTGGCCACAGCAACTTGAAGCAGCTACATATTCAGCCTCTGTTGTGGAATTAGCAGCCATAGTCTGCTTCTTTCACTGCTATGAAATCAATCTACACCCAAGAAATTGACAACCTCCTGTTGTAGACTTCCTATCCAAGCTTGCTCCAGCATAATCACTATCAGTGTATGCTACCAAATCAATAGGTTAATCTTTTGGATACCAAAGGCCTAATTTAGGTTGACCTTTTAAGTGTCTAAAAATTCTTTTCACAGCATGAAGATGTGAAACTTTTGGGTTGACTTGTTATCTATGTGATCCAGGGCACACAGTCTGGCGAACATAAATTGTATCAGGTTCTTTGAGAAGTAAAGATACATCTAATGAATCCAAGTCTATTAATCTTTTGTAAAATGAACATCCACTTCTTCACCATCTTCATCCTTGAGCAAAGGCTTTTAAGTTTCCATAGGTGTGCTTGCTGTCTTGACATCAGTAAAATCAAATTTCTTCAAAATCTCAATCACATACTTGTCTTGACTGATAAAAATCCCATCTTCCTTTTGCTTTACTTGTAGTCCTAAGAAGAATGTGAGTTCACCCATAGAACTCATTTGAAACTTCTTATGCGTCATCTTCTTAAATTCAATGCATAATGACTTCTTTGTAGAGCCAAAAATGATATCATCTACATACACTTGAACTAACAGAAGCTTTCCTCTTTGAAACCCATTGTCCTATAAATAAGTTGACAAGGTTTCATACCAAGCTCTAAAAGCTTGATGCAGTCTATAAAGTGCCTTTTCTACTTTTTAAACTCTGTCAGGGAAGTTTGGATCTTCAAATCCTGGTGGTTAACAAACATATACTTCCTCTTCAATCTTACCATAAAGAAAAGAACTCTTGACATCAATCTCGCGTACACCACAATAGTCTTTAAATGAGCATAGGCTAAGAATTAGCCTATTTGCTTTATATTCTTGCAACAGGGGCAAAAACTTTTTCATAGTCAAATCCTTCTTCTTGTGTTGTTTACCTTGAGCAACCAACCTTGCTTTGTTCTTTATCACAATACCTCTTTTATCCTTCTTGTTTCTGTAAACCCATTTAGTGCTAATAGCCCTTTTGCCATTTGGTAAATCCACCAGGGTCCAAACCTTTTGTAATTTAAATTGTAGGAGTTCATCCTGCAAACCTTCTATCCAGCTTAGATCCTTCAATGCTATAATTGCCTTTTTAGTTTTCTTGTGTTACAAAGCCAAGGCAAACAAGCAATTTTGAAAGTCTTTAGGTTTGTTTATCTTGTCTAAACTGATAAACAATCAATGTTCATTCCATTCTTTGTCATTTTCTTGTTTGAGGTGATAAATGCAAGTCTCCAATAATTTGTTCAAAAGGATGATGTTTGTGTATTCTTGTAGTTGGAATAAGACTGACAAGCATAAATGCATCTAAATTGTTCATGTCGGCCTCTGCGCCAACATCTTCATCATCATCTAAATAGACCATATTTCTATTCAGGAATTTTTTAAAATCATCTGGAAGTTCAATGCTTGATTTTGGATCAACAGCATTAACTTCTATGCCAACAGCATCAACATTTGAACTAACAGCATTAATATTGTTAGTGTTGTTTCCATCATTAGCAGTATTAATATTGTTAGTGCTGCTAACATTTTTATCCTTCTCTTGATCATCATCAACCTTCTTTTCACCATCACTTGAAGGTTTATATTTAGCATCAGGGGAACTCTTTGAATCTTGAGAGAATAGTGGATCAGCAGGCCCATTGGTAGCTGAATGTAATCTTTGCTACGGTATTGTCTCCATTTCTAGCTTCTAACTTGCATCCATTATCACATGCTTTTATATATGCACTACGATTAGATTGATTCCCTGCAACAACTGGCTTATAGCTCATAGATTTTGTTAGTGCATCTATATCAAAAAGCCAATTAGGTCCAGTTCTTTCAATATTAGGTGTATCCTCACTAAACTTGACATGCAGGTTCTCTTCTACTATCCTAGTTCTACTGTTGAATATTCTAAATGCTTTACTATTGGTAGAGTATCCTACAAAGAACCCTTCATCAGCTTTTCCATCAAACTTACCTAGGTGATCTATGGTATTAAGGATTGTAACAGGACACTCAAATGGTCTCATGAAGCTTAAGGCAGGTTTTCTACCTAGAAAAAGTTCATAAGGGGTCTTGTTGTGAGGCTTGATAACTAACACCTTATTTTAGACATAACAAGCAGTATTAACTGCTTCAGCCCAGAAAGTTGTTGGTAATTTTGAATCAGCTATCATAGTCCTAGAAGCCTCTATTTGTGTCCTATTTTTCCTTTCTGCTACTCTATTTTGTTATGGAATTCTAGCAATACTAAATTCCCTCTTAATACCCTTCATTTCACAGAACTGATTCATGACTCTATTCTTGAATTCAGTCCCATTGTCACATCTAATCACTTTACTCTAAGGTCTATTAGATTTTCTATGCCTGTTATGAATGTTTTAAGGATTTAACTAGTTTCATCCTTAGTGGCTTAAAAGAAAACCCAACTAAACTTACTAAAGTCATCTATGACAACTAGGCAGTACATCTTTTTCATTAAACTCTTAACAAATGTTGGGCCAAACAAATCAATGTGCAACATTTGTAATGGTTGGCTGACTAAACTGACAGTTTCGGTCTTACAAGAAGCTCTGTGTTGCTTTCCTTTCTAACAAGCAACACATGTTTGATTAATTTCAAAAGGTTTTAAAGGTAAACATCTTACAAGGTTTCCCTTTACCAGTTTATTTATTGTTTTGAAATTTACATGTCCAAGCCTCCTATGCCAAAGATTAGATTCATCTGGTGTGGCTTTTGCAAAGAGACAATTGAGACCTCCTTGAGGAATAACATTTTTAAATCAACATTTTACATGTTATCCTTTCTAGGAACTTTAAGCAATACATGATTTTCATCAATTAACTTAAAGTTTGGAGACAAAATAACACATTCAATATCAGTAAAAAGAACACTATTCTTCTTGTCACACATTTGTGAGACACTGAAGAGGTTAAACTTTAGTTCCTTTACAAAATACACATCTTCAAAATCTAATTTACCAGTTCTTATTTTACCGTTCCTAGTAATTTTCTCTCCTTTGGAATTACCTCCAAAGGCAACAAATCCTCCATCAATTTCTTTATAATCTATAAGATAAGATCTGTTTCCTGTCATGTGCCTAGAGCATCCACTGTAAATCACTACTTTATTCTTTTCAAATCTTGTTCGTGGATTGCCCTGCACATAATGTAGGAACATTAGTTTCTTTTGCGGGACCAGACATTATGACTTGGACTCTGCTTGTGCCTTTATAAGTTTTAAATCATTTAAAGGACATTAATACACCATTGTTTCTGGAGACATGGTCTAAAATTTTGTGCTTTGGTCTCCAAACCCAACATGATAAGGCCTTAACAGTATTTCCCTTGTTTCCCTTAACAGCACTAATAACTGCTTTTTGCCTAGCAGTATTAACCCTTGTTCCCTTAACAGTATTAACCTTTTTAGTGAAATTACTGTTATTAGCTGCTGTTATTTTGATATAAAAGGCCTTTTCTTGTTGTTGAAATATGTATTATTATCAAAAATTTTAATAGGGTCCTTCATTATTCACTGTTTGTTCTTGATTTTAACAGTATTTTACTAGGGTTGCTGTAGTATTAAGTGAAATTAGGCCAGACCTAGTTAAGACTGTACTTAGAACCATGTTCCTTTTTGGACTAGGGTGAGTTAATTTAGAGAAATTTTGTTTATTCACCCTTTAAACATTGGCCAAAGTAGTTTTGCAAATCTTCCATTAGTATACCAATTATTGCAATCATTCTTCAAATGATCAAAACTACCACACACATGACAAGCTTTGTTGAACATCTTAAAATCACTCTCTAGTTTTTGAGACATCTGTTGGTTCCAGTTCCTCTTGTTTCATCTAGGACTAGGTGTGTGTTGCTTATTTTTATCAAATTATGTTTTCCTAGGAGATTTTACTTGCTCAGTAGACTTAACAAAGTTTATCTTAGCAAAACTAGGTTTATTAAATATCTCAACTATTTTAACCTTAGGCGCATCATCTTCCTCACTTTCAGACACCCAATCCTCAATAATTAGGGCTCCATTTTCTTTCCTAGTAGTCTTAGGTTCATTAGTCTCAAGAGTATGCTTTTCTACTACAGATTCACTAACAGGCTCATTTACATTAACAAAATCATCTAGACTAGGATAAACTAAATATAGGTTTGGTGGCATAAAATTCCTAGTATATGGAGGTGGGACAGCATTATACCCTAATCCTATTTTACACTTATCCATTATCTGTTTGTCTAGAAGTTTACTTAGGCTTTTTGATGAATTTTCAAATTTTTGTATTGTAAGTTGAACCTTATCTTTTTCTTTTGTAGCCAACTCTAACTTCCTTTTAAGCTCTATAATATCTAAATCTCTTAAATAGATTTCACATTTTAAGAGTTTTATATCTTCCTCATACACAGACTTATTTTTCTTAAAGACTAACAGTCTAGCTTCTACAGATTCTAAACCAGTTTTATAAGAGACAGCACTAATCCTAGCTGTTCTTAAGTCTTTAACTAATTGTTTATTTTGTTCTTTT
This sequence comes from Tanacetum coccineum, assembly GCA_026074375.1. NCBI lineage: Eukaryota > Viridiplantae > Streptophyta > Magnoliopsida > Asterales > Asteraceae > Tanacetum > Tanacetum coccineum. The sequence continues at coordinate 91,057 of BQNB010002667.1, forward strand.
AGATCTTTTACACATTCTAAACATGATGAACAATAATTTAAGTCATTAGATACCTCAGAGTTTATAGAAGAAGTTGAACTTGTTGAAGAATAAGCAATGAGAGCAAAATTAGTTGGACCTTCTTCTTCTTGGTCACTCCAATCGAAGCCAAAGCCATCACACTAAGACACTAAGGCATTTGAAGTAGTTTCCTCAACTGGCACAGTTCTTTTGGTAGGCTCCTTGTTCCTACTGTCTTGATTCCTAGGTGCCCTACACTCCCTTGCAAAGTGTCCTCTCTTATGGCAATTGAAACACTCCACCTTGGACTTGTCAAACCCAATTCTTTCTTTGTTGTCCATGTCCAGCTTCCTTCCAGTATTTTTTAGGAATCTTCTTGCCCTCATAGTCAGCATAGCAATGTTCCACCTCAAATCTATCTCTTCTAGATCATCAGGATTGATTTGTTATAGATCTTCATTGTCAAGTTGTGGAATACTTGGTTGGCTAGCAAAGAAGGAATAAAACATAGCATCACTCAAATTCTCTGCAGTTATTGAGCTATCAGCAACACCCTGAGTGCTAGCAGTATTAACACCCTGAGCAGTATTAACTGCTCTAGTTGCACTGTTAGTGCTGTTAGAGGATAAAAAGGCTACATTGTGTGAGTTTGTGGTTGAGCTAGATGTCCCCTTGATCTCTGATTCATAAGCCTTTAGGTTGTTAAAGAGGTCATCTAAACTTAATGTCTTAATCTCTGGTTTGTTCCTCTACACAATAGTATGCATAGTCCATTCTTGTGACAAACTTCTCAAGAACTTCTGATTGATGTCTTCTTTAGGGATAACTTCACCATGCATCTCCAGTTGGGACTAATTAGTTTGAGGCCTTTCATAAAGTTTACTCAATTCCACTTTTGTGCTAGATGCCAGCAAAGTTTTCATATTGCTGCTTTAGAAGATTTTTTTGAGTTTTCTTTGTAGCAGTATTACCTCTAAATCTGTTCTCAATAGCCAGCATTAGTGTCTTAGCAGTCTTAGCATCCTTGTATGAGTTGAACTTTAATTGATGCTCATTAGGTAAGGCCATCAACAAAGTACTTCTTGCCTTCACCTCTGCCCTTCTTTGTGCCTTCTCTTCAACACTTTTAGGAGGGATAACAGTCTCCTTACCATCAACAGTTTTTATTACTATAGGTGCATTACCATTTTCTACTATCTCCTATAGAGTGTAATCAATGCACTGTAGGTACTGCTCCATCCTCATCTTCCAGAGATCATACTCACCAGGTTGGAGTATGGATAGCTTGATGGTTTTAGTAGATTGAGAATCCATTGCTTCTTGAAAAAGTAGATCTTGTGTGTAGTAAAATTTCTTCTTATTCAAAGCTTCTCACAAGCTCTGATACCACTTGTTGATCCCAATAGAATAGATCTTGCTTAGCTTGTATAAGGCTAAGTTATATTGAATAAATCCAAAACAACTATGATAGAAACTTTGATTATGAATATCAAAGACTATGTGGAATCTAGTCAATGATACTAAGAAGAATTTCAATGAAATAGTAATGAATACGATCAATAACAAATAGTTTACCAAACTTTCAGCCTCAATATAATACGAACACTCTTAATAGTGTTAGGGTTACAAAACCTTGAAGCTATATCGATATCAAAACAAATGATTTCTAGATGTCTAACTCTATGCCCTAAGACCTCCTTTTATACACCAAGGAGTCCTAACTGGCTTACAATATTTTTCAAAGTTATCATGATCTTCTAAACAAATAACTTATACATATCATTTACAAAAATATCTCATACATATCACATAAGCAATCTTTATCTTTTTTTCTATCTTTATCCATCCATTGACAGTAGAAACTCTTTCAGCAGTCTTAATCTTTTTAGCAGTTGTAATTTTGTACCAGCAGCATTAACCTCTGAACACTAGCAGTAGTAACTTATACACCAGCAGCATTAACTTAGCAGCAGTAACTTCAAGATCATCAAGAAGTCTTTTAATCCCAACACTTTTGGTTGGGCTTTCTTGTTATCCGAAATATAGACTAATTTTAGTAAATGCACTCAAATTTGATATAGTTTAATTATTGGAATAACAATGGATGGGCATGGACTTGTAAAAACTTCACGTATCGCTTAAAAGATCCTTATCAAAGATTCACTTAAATCGTTGAAAAAAGGCAATTTTTGGATTTAACCATAAGTAATGTCTACGAGATTCGTTATCATTTATTTGAAGTTGAAGTGGATTTTCACGTGTGTGTGTGTTCTTATCATATCTTAAATTCATGGTTGGTTGGATGATGACTTTCAAGATAACTTGTTCAAGCTTATAACCATTGTTGATTAAGACTTGACAAATCTAACAGTGTGTGATCTACAAACACATAAGTTGGTGCTCAATGCACACATTTGCTATCATTTGAAGGAGTTACGTTGTAGTGTTCAGTGTCTCACTTAATTGAGGATTTTTCAAGAGACTTAGGTCTACTTATACTTAAAGGAATTACGATGTAGTATTCAGTATAAGTTTGGAGTCACGTAGATAGTACAAGACATAAGACACAAGTTTGGGTTATTCTACTTTAGCATCAAGCTTGTAATACTGAGTGTTCTCCATCAATATTCATTACAGAGAGCCGACAGAATACGAGATTGGAAATGAATTAGTCAGAGGATAAAAAAATAAAGGTTTTTATTGGCAGTTAATTCTCGCGAGATATTTTCATGATTAACCGGATTTATGATACTTCACACATGGTCATATTATCGAATATTCGGGCGTACACAGGTTATGATTATGTTTAATGGTCATCAAATATAATTAGGGGGAAGAGATGTGGCATTGTCTTATGATTCTTCATCTTTCTTTGGATAGTTTCTCTTTCGGTTAAATATTTTGATAGATTACAACAATCAGAGAGAAGAAATGTGTATATTCGGGACTTAGTTGACTTTGATGTACACAACATCCGGGACTTAATTGACTTTGGTGTTATAGTTTCAACCTCTACGGGTTGTTTTGTGTGAAGTATGTGCATAAGTGAGAAGATCTTGATGATTTCTTGCATGTTCCCCTAAACGGATTTGCTGCTTATCCCCAATGAAAAAGTCAGATTTCTTCTAATTGTGGTTTACTTCATCTTCTATAGATTCCGCTTTGTGCTTAAACTGCTATAGTTAGAAGATATGCCAACTACATCAATGTTTTATATTTGCTTCAAATGGTTATTTGTATAAGGGGAAGCTGATTCAAAAACTTTGACAAAAAGAGGTAGATGAACTGCTTAAAGACATGCAGTATGAACTGGGGGGAGGGGGAAGTCAACTCAGTTTATACATATTACATTGTATTTCCTACAAGTGAAGAAAAGATTAAAGTTGAAGTATGTGTTGAAGATAAAGCAAACTGCAGATATCTTCAACTTTGGAAGGACTTTAGAATACTTTTACTTATAATTGTAGTTGTAGGATATATTGTAAGTAATCCAGTATGCACCACATTAGGGGAAGATTGTTAGTATAAAAATGTTGTCTCATTATGGGAATTACACTAATTTATTAGTAAGTTAAAACACAAGGGCTAGAAGTGTAATTAGCTTAAACTTCCCTTGTGTTAGGCCTATAAATACCCCTCTAATCAACATTAGAGGGGTGAAGCTTCATTTTGTAATTTTAATTTCATTTTCTCTTTTAATAAAAAACCTTTGAAATTGTGAAAAGCTTTTTCTATATATTATGGCTTATTCATACTTTGAGCTTCCCCTACCTCCAGAGATAGTGGATCTATAATAATGACAAAATCCATTTCACAATAAGCTAGAAATATTATAGAAAATAAAAGTTTTAAGCTTTTATGGAAATAAATGGATTTTAAAACCAATCGTGGCTTTTGGCTTATAAATAAGCTTAACACCCACCAACACCCTTAAATAAGTAAACCACAAACACAAAACACCCCCAGTTAGCTTTGATGCCACTTGTTAACATTATAAATTCACTAACTAGGTACAAATCCAGATGTCAGGGAGGAAAGAATAGAAAGAAAGCCATACTATTTAGAGATGGGAAGATGCGTGCGTTTCTAGAGAGAAGGATGAGAGAACACACACACTTATTTGTTACAAATGATTTCCTCAACCCTTCTTAGAAGTAAGGAAGGGAATATATAGTCCGGGATACGTTTAACTATCCTATCTTGACATATCTAGTCCTTGCATATCCAGCTATATGTAATCTAGTATAATTCTGTATAAGTCTTCATATTATAAGGCTAACAACGTTGGTGAAAGGTTTTTTTCTTTTTCTATTTCTCAAATAATGAGGGTGTTGATTCAGTACTTAGAGATGGTCCATGGATGATTCGTGGAGTCCTTATATTTTTAATAAATGGTCTCCTTTTGTGAGTCTCCTTAAAGAGGAATTGTCTTGTATTCTCGTTTGGGTGAAGTTTCATGATGTTCTGATGGTTGCATATACATCGGATGGGTTAAGCTTGATCACCTTGAAAATTGGTACCCCAATGATGCTTGACTTATATACGAATTCCATGTGTTTGGAATCATGGGGTAGGAGCAGTTATGCAAGAATATTGTTTAAAATTGATGCTTATAATGATTTTTACGATATTATGGTTATGGCTGTTCCTAATTTTGAAGGACCTAGATACACAAAAGAAACTATTCGTGTTGAATATGAGTGGATACCTCATCGTTGTCATACATGCTTAATATTTGGTCACTCAGGTGATGAGTGTCCAAAAGTTCCTAAAACAGTGGTGAACAGGGTAGATAAGGGTAAGGGTGGATCTTCAGGGGCTGATGATGATGGCTTTATTGAAGTGAAAAAGAAAAGATCTGGTGGAAATAATAGAGGCACCAAAAACTTCAAACTGGTTTTGATGTAACCAAAAACTACATTCCGCCCCAAGGTAAATCAATCGACTGTTGAGCCTATGACGTCTCCATCCATTGGTAAGAAGAATGTCTCGACTTCAGGTAACTCAATAAAGACAGAAAGTAAGACAAATATTTTGACATCAAGTAATCGTATTCTATCCCTTAGTAACCCATTTGATGCTTTGAATGATGATAACTTGGTTACTGTGGAAGTAGAATCGGTTAGTAAGGCTTCTACAACTGGTATGCATGTGGAAGGGCAAAGTTCTATCCCTGTAGTTAATAAGATTAATTGGATTGAAAAATATTTGATGGAGGGGAAATGTGTGCTTGTGGATGATGATGGTAAACCTTTCAAAAAGGTTGATTCTTTGGAAGATCATGATAGTGATGATGAAGTTGAATCTGTTGATATTGACATGGAAAGATATTTGGCTTCAAATTTGGCGAGGGTCAGATATGGTACAAAGAGCTTGATGGAACAATATAATGACTCATATGGGAATGCTGACTACAACTATGATGCTTACGATAATGATATGTATGAAGGCCAAGAAATTCCTGACAATCTTCATGCTATATGAGATAATCTGAATATCAAGGTTCGAGGAAATAGATTACCGAATATTATTGAGTCATTAGTGTTCTAGTCTTCTTATGTAACTTCCTTTAAGGAAGATCGTTGCCTATGTAATGGGTTGAGATGTGGGATTCACTCATATCTATTTTACTAAAATTGTTTTTTGGAGTAATAAATTTACCGAGGGAAACCTTTACCCAATAAAAAATATAACTATTTGATCATATACATAGTGATTGTATGTTAGTGTATGTGTGAGATGAGAGCCAGAGAGAAGAGAGAATTATCCTCATCATTCATTAAGAGCTTAAATGAAATGTTTTATAAAACAAACAATGACTTCACTATTTATAAAAATGAAGCCCTTGACCGACAGTAATAGATTTAGGAGGATTTATAAAATCACATAGTTTTGGCTCCTAGAATATGGCGCACTTAGGGCTCTCTATTTAATTGAATTGAAAGGCCTACTGAATTTCAATTTTCTTATTGGTCTAAGATTTCTTGGGGCAAGCGGATCATTTGTTTTGAAGATGATGAGCTTAAGAGAACGATTCAAAGTTCTTGTTGAGTGGAATCGTGTAATACAAGACACATGATAGATCTTCCTAAGAATGTAAGAACTAGGCTTTTTTCAAATAAGCAAATTCATTTGGGACCCTGCAAAACCATTTTTTGTAAGTAGGTATGTTTTGTGAATATATGTGTGCGTGCTTAAGTGAGATATAGGTAAATGGTGAAAAAGATGGTGAATATCATGAAAATAAAGGTGGTGAAAAGGTAAACAAAGAAATGAATATGATGTGACGGTTAAGTTATGGTGTTAAAACTCCTTAGCCATACTACTTTATTCTTAACTAGAGTAATAAAATATAAATAAATATAAACTATAAGGAGAGTTATTTTAAATACCATTTTTTTCTTGGATACTGGGGGACCAATCCCAGCCATCCATCTAAAAAATGAAGGGAGGAGATTAACCCACTTTTACTAATAAAAAACTTACAAAAAAGCGGAGGGGCATCTCGGTCATTTTACCTCACACACCTACCACTATTTAAATCAATCAAACCTTGTCTTTTTTAGATCTGCTATTTTCTCTCTCACCAAACATACACTAAAAACACACACAACACATAATTTTACACTGATACAAAATACACACACACATCAAAATTACCTAAAAAACTAAGTTTATGTGAGAAGCTGATGAATGAAACGAATCACATAATTTTAGTCGTTGATGTTTAGAGTGATAAGAATAAGCATTTGCTTAAACCTGATTCCTTGCCTTGGAATGGTAGGATTCAGTTTCATCAAGTTAATATTAAGAATGATTCCAGGCTTGAAGGTCTCATTAAGTGCTCCGATCTGGTATAATCATCTTTTTTTGCTTAATTAATGATTATTTTGTTGTGGATCTGTATTGTGACCTTAATTTTGTTGAGAATGTTACTTATTTTAAGTTGTAGTTATATACAACACTCTATTTTGCTTAATTAATGCTTATTTTGTATATAAATTTGTTGTGGATCTGTATTGTGAACTTAATTATGTTGATTTAATGATTTTGAGTCAGAATAAGTTGTGGTTATAATCATCATTTTTGATTAAATTGGTATGAAAAGTTAGTTGTGTGTATAATATCATATATGATAATATGCTTGAAAGTCTATATCATATATGATATAAGTTAGGTTTTAAGCGTGTATGGAGATTTTGTTGATTAAATTGGTTTGAAAAGTTAGTTGTGTGTATAATATCATATATGATAATCTGCTTGAAAGTTAACTTCTTTAACATTATAATATATCATATATGATAATGTGCTTGAAAATTGAATTAAATCTTTTTATTTGTGTAGAGAAGGCTGTTTTCAAGGCATCTTGAACACCACAAGCATCCAAAGGCCCAAGAAGCTCAATGAAGAAGCTAATGAATTTTCATTTCACGGTTAAAAAGTATTCTTCGTTTTTTTCTTGTAATCTCCGTATGGAGTTTTGATATCTATGGACGACTTTGTAAATCATCGGAAACTTTCTTTGTACAATGTCTTGATAAAATGATATAACTTTCTTTGTATTATGTCGTCATGTTTTATGTTGAAATGAAAATGGCGAAACATTTGCGGATGTGATTTTCGATATTATGTATCTGTTGTTATTAAAAAAATTGAACATACTTTGTCTTTTTAGTCTTTGTCCTTCTCTTTCATCCACAGCTACACAGCAACCAACATCCAACTAAGTTGGCTTTATAGTTTTTGTCAAACTACCAGCCATCAACGGATTTGATATGTCTTTACCATGAGTCGTTTGCTATGGACTAGTCAATGCTTCATTGCAATAACAAGGTGCATTGATAACCTTATAGTTTTTAGCAAACTATCAGCTATCAACGGATTTGAGATCTCTTTACCAGTAGCCGTTTGCTCTGGAGTAGCCAACTCTTTGTTTTAAAAACATAGTGAGTTGATTACCATACAGTTTTTGGTAAACTATCGACCATCAACGGATTTGAGAAGTCTTTACTACAAGTCGTTTGCTTGTGGACTAGCCAGTTCTTATGCCTGTTAAGCATGGTGAACTGATGACCATTTGTTGTGTGGTGATTAAACCAACACTTAAACAATCCTTCCCAATTCCATCATAGTCCATAGTTTCCTAAAAAAGTATGCTCACTGCTACTAAGAGACTCATTACTTTCTTAACCCAGCTTGCTTCTCAATCATCTTCAGGAGTTGATACCAAACTTCATCCATTGTTCCATCTAGAAGCTTCATCTTGAGCATTACTTAGCAAGCATCTTTTAACAAAGGATATTTTCTATCTGCTAACATATATATAGTAGATGCATCCAATGTTAGGCAATGTACTACACAAGTAGGATAGTACCTCTAATTAATTATCTTCTGTTGAAGTGGCAAACTCCAGATTGCATCATCACTAAGAGGTGGATCAAACATGGTCTTGAGATCACCCCAAAGTACTCTGTCATACATCTCTTCAGGTCTATTTGCCCCATACTTCTTTATCACCAATCTGTACAACTCTATAAGATCGTCTCTTGAAAAGTCTTTAAGTATGGCTCCAAAACTCATATAAATTTTATCAGAACCATCTCTTCTTATGATTTGATAAGCAGCCTTTTGACTTGATTGAGAAATGATCTTCCAATTAACAATAGTAGGAGGTTTTGTAGCAGTTGGAATAGCATCTACTCCAATCTCTGATTCTAATGAAGCATCTTTGACTTTATCTTTCATAAATGCTTCTCTTTCATTGTTAAACTCATCTTGTGCAGTCTTGGCAATATTTATTCCCTTTCTTGCCTTTTGCTTCCTTCTCTTTCCTGTTTTCTTAACTGGCACTTCAGCTTCTTCTTCCTTTACAACTTCATCTTTTCCCTTTGTGATTGAAGCATCCTCAATGTCAATCTTCTGTTTCTTTGAAGTTTCTTGTTCTAGCTGTAATCCATGTCTTTTCACTCTTGCTTCAGTTTCCATGGGCACAAAGCTTTCAATACTCTTCATCAGCTTTTCAAATTCAGTCTTCAACTCTTTAAAAGAAAGCTTCTTCAATTGAGATAATTTCCATGAGCTCTGATTCTTGATGAAGGTACTCATGTACTCTTTTTGTTGTGCTTGTGTCATTGGCTTACTCCTTTTTGCTTTAGCTTTTTGTTCAGCATAAAACTTCTTTTTCTCATTTATCATTTCCACCATTCTTTTTGCAAAATCATCATTGCTTATACTTTCTCCCTGGAGACTCTTGACTACCTCTGTATTAGCTTCCAGTTTTGTCCTAATGTGTCCCAATCTTCTTCAGTATAGAACTGTGCAGCTTCTTGAACTTTAGCCTTTCTTTTTAGTTGTTGCTCTGACAATTCTTGTTCTTCCTGCACTCTTTTGGCTACCATCTTATCTAAATGAATCTGTTTTGCAACTTCTTCATCCATTTGAGCTTGCAATCTTATAGCCTCTTCCAATCCAGCTTCTTCTTGTCTTATTTGTTCTTTAGTCTTATAAGTAGCCTGGATATCCTCTTTAACCATCTGACATTTTCCTTCCCTTTGACCCTTTTTAGGAGAAAGAATTATACTAGAAGTACTAATTGATGTTCTACCAGTATCAACTTTAGTACTACCAGTATTAACATCTTCAATACCAGTATTAATCTCAACTCTACTAGTATTAATCTCATCCTCAGCATCTAATCCAGTATTAATGTTTTTAGCCATTGACCTTGCTCTCCTCCTATATCTCTTACCCTTATCAGTCAATTTTGCTATGCTTACACCCTGAGAAGCAACCTTTGACAAAGTTTTGGCTGCCTCTAAGATTGTAGGACTGATTTCTTCTTCTTGAGCTTCCCCTAAAGCTTTTGTAAGAGTAACAAAATCTGCTAACTTCTCTTTCATAGATTCTCTTACCAAAGAAACTAAAGGATCATCATCAATATCCTGAATTATCCTCCCCTGATCCTCTGGTTCTTCACCCTCTGATTCAGACATAATTACCTTCTTGGATTTCCACTTCAAAGCCACTTCTAGGGTTTTCACCTTCTTAACCAATGTAAGTACAACATTTCCTAGAGTCTGTTTGATCTTCTTTAACTCCTTCTCCAAACTATTAATCCTGGTCACCAAGGTAGGTACAAGCACCATTAATTCTTTAAGTTGCATACTATCCTCAGCACTTCCTGATGTATTACCTTCAGGGAGAGGTGCTTCATAGGACCTAGGTGGTGAAAAATGAGGTGGTGAAAAAGGTGGTGATTGATGTGGTGAATGAGGTGGTGATTGAAGTGGTGAATGAGGTGGTGGTGATGGATGAGGTGGTGATGGAATAGGTGGTTGGGATGTGGATGATATTGGATCAACAGGTGTGTGATGGGGTTCAGCTGGTTGTGCTGAGCCTTCACCTTGATCCACAGCTGCCCCTGCCAACATAGCAGGCAGCAATGGTACAATATCCCCTGCATAACCCCTTTTCATGTTTGCAAAAAGCTTTTTGGTCAAAGTTGGGGCTAAATACCTTCCTTTATTTTCAGTTGTAATATCCAAAATAATTTGTAAAAACCTTGGATACATTAAAAATTTTGAATTACTCTCTAAGTTATGAACCATCCCATCAAAAATCATTTTAGAAAAATTATAAACCCTATTGCTAGATAGACAGATTAATGCAGTAGCAATAGTACTACCAAATTGATCCCATCCACCAGACTTAGGGCTTAAGCAGTGTAAAATATGATGGATTAAAAATTTCCATTGGGGTGTAAAATTCTTTTTCCAAAAAGTTAATTTACCCTCAGTAACATACCCCAATGTGGCTAATCCAGCATATATTTCAGCATCAGATAAATTATGTATTCCTGTTGCATCTGCCAATTGAAGTTTACTTCTGACAGATGCCTCAGTAATAGTATACTCTTTAGAGTCTATAGATGCTACTAATTGTTGAGTCCCATTAGCAAGTGTTCTGACTGTGGCAGTTTGCCAGAACTGTTTGACTAGGGAGTCATAGATAGTAGGATTATGAGTTAAGGCATACCTGAGAGATGTACCTTTAAGAAAATCCACTACCTCAGTGAAACCAACACTTTCATTTGGTTTCTTCAGGAAAGCTACCATATTATGCTTGTCTGAGTACTTTAGATTGGCCATATGAACACGTTGATGAACAAAAGTCGTAAGAATTCAAATTCTAGTGCTGGGTTTGATACGAGTGAATTACTAAGTACTGGTAGAGAGAGAGAATTGAGTTTTTATCGATGAATAACAAGGTTTCTTATTGGACCGACTGTAAAAGAAGTTTCTTTAGAGCAAAGAAAGATATTTTATAGAATAAAGTGCAGTAATTATCCAAATAGAAAACCTATCTTAGAAGTATGCGCCGTAAAAATCTCTAACGGTAATATTTAAATAAGAAAAATCAATTTTCCCTCACCAGCACCAACGGTCATCGACCAGACTTAACATTAGCCTACCAATACTAATATAGTCTTCCAGAATTAACATATAGACTACCAGAATTAACTTATAGACTACCAGAATTAACTCTAGTACTTAGTACTTACAGACCATATATGAGTAGAATTGGCAGTACAGCTTCTATCCATCCTCAAATCCATGTTTATCCTGAAATAGTTAGTAAAAACAAGAAAAATGCTAGAATATATCATTAAATAGAACTAACTATTTCCTAACTACCAGTATTAATACCCTAGCAGTATTAATTTTAACTAGAAGTACTTACTACAATTTACAACCTTTACAATTTTAACCTCCCCTTAAATGTAGCTACAGATTTAACATTCCAATGCTAACCACCAAAAAGTTAAATATTATGACATCAAATCCTTTGGTGAGAAGGTCTGCAACATTAGAATCTGTGTGAATCTTGATAACCTCTATTAGTCTCTTCTCATAACAATCTCTTATAAAATGGAAATGAATCTCAATATGCTTGGTCCTTGAATGAGCAACAGGATTCTTGATAACACTTATAGTGCTCTCATTATCAATATGGATTTTGGTGTTCATGAAATTGAAACCATAATCCATCATCTGATTCTGTATCCATAATACTTGCCCACAACAGTTAGCAGCTGCAACATATTCTGCCTCAGTAGTAGAATTTGCCATAATAGTCTGCTTCTTGCATTGCTAAGATATCAATCTTCTTCCAAGAAATTGACATCCACCTATTGTTGATTTTCTGTCAAGGCTGGCTCCTCCATAATCACTATCTGAGTAAGCTTCAAGTTCAAAAGGTGAATCCCTAGGATACCATAAACCTAATTTGGGTTGATGTTTGAGGTACCTAAAAATCCTTTTTACTGCATTTAAGTGTGAAGCTTTTGGAGTGACTTGAAATCTAGCACAGGCATAAACAATAAACATGATGTCTGGCCTTGATGCAGTTAAATACATTAGAGATCTAATCATAGACCTATAGACATGTACATCTACATCTACACCATCTTCATCCCTGACCAGTGGTTTATTAGACTCTATAGGAGTAGTAGCTATTCTGATGGACAAAAAAACAAACTTTTTTAAGATGTCAGCTACATACTTATCCTGACTAATAAAGATTCCATTAGGTTGTTGCTTCACTTGAAGTCCCAAAAAGAATGTGAGTTCACCCATGGAACTCATTTGGAATCTTTTGTGCATACATTCTTCAAACTCTGTACACATAGACTTCTTAGTAGAGCCAAAAATAATGTCATCCACATACACTTGGACTAACATAATGTCACTCTTTTTCTTCCTGATAAACAATGTTTTGTCTATAGTACCTCTTCTGAAACCATTTCAAAAAAGAAGAAAGTGTCTCATACCAAGATCTAGGAGCTTGATGTAAGCCATAAAGAGCTTTGATCACTTTATAGACTTTGTTTGGATGAGTAGGATCAATAAAGCCTAGAGGTTGATGAACATACACTTTCTCTTCAATAGTGCCATAAAGAAATGCACTTTTAACATCCATTTGGTAGACAGTAAATCCCATGTATGATGCAAAGGCTAAAAATAACCGAATTGCCTCAATTCTGGCAACAGGTGCAAAAACCTCATCATAATCTATACCTTCCTCCTGTCTAAATCCTTGTGCTACAAGTCATGCTTTGTTTTTCACAACAATACTTCTCTCATCCCTCTTATTCCTGAAGACCCACTTTGTGCCAATTACCTTTTTCCCATATGGCAAATCAACAAGTGCCCAAATCTTCTGTAGTTTGAACTGAAGCAATTCTTCTTGCATTGCTTCAACCCAACTTTCATCTTGTAAGGCTTGTGATATAGTATTGGGTTCTTCTTGAGAGAGAAAACATGCAAACAAATAGTTCTGATGATCCTTGTGATTTTTTCTGATCTGTTTGTGAATGTAAGTTACCAAGGCTTGTTGTGCTGAAGAAGCCTTTTGAATATTCCCTCTTGTTTGAACTGCTGATGTAGGTTCTCCTAGAATTTGTCCTTTTAGACGATCCTTATGAATTCTGAGTGTAGGAATAGGACTGACAGCAATGGTGTTATCCATGTTGTTGAAATTAGCCACTGCACCCACATCTTCATCATCATCATAAGATCCATTTAATATTCCATCATTTAGAAGAGTATCAAAAAGCATCTTCCAAATCAATCAGGCATAATATTGGGAAATCAATAGGTAAATCAACATTAGGAAGAGTAGATGCATCAATAGGTATTTTTCCTCCAAGATAGACAAATGATGATTCACCAGCATTTGCACCTGTGGGAGTACTAGCAGCACTAACATATGGTGTGTTAGACCTATCAGTACTAACAAAAGGCCTATCAGTACTAACATATGGCCTATCAGTACTAACAGATTACCTATTAGTACTAACAGATTACCTATCAGTACTAAGTTTGTTAGTACTTGTAGCTTAAGTTGCCTTCTTTTGAGATGTAATTTTCCTCTTTTCTTCTTCAAAGGCTTGTCTTGAAACATCATCCATAGCTTTAGCAGCCAATTCTTGAGTAACCATCTTCTCAAGTTTATCTTGTAAGTCTTGTTCACTTTCATTATTAAGTAGCATCTTCTGAGGTCTGACATCCTTGTCTTTAGGAAAATTTCCAAAAGATTTTTCATGTCAAGCTGGAGAAACATCTTCTACTAGGAATCCTAGTCTATGAGGTTGTAGTGGAAGTAGTATGTATTCCTGAGTAGGTCCTTTATCTTTTCCTGATGAACCTGCAACATAAGAATCTTGTGTACCTGCATCTACATTAACCTGATTTTCTACACTAACAGGAATATAATTCATTGAATTGGTGAGAAAATCAAGATCAAACATCCAATTAGGACCAGTTCCTGTCACATTTGGTTGATCTTCAAGAAAATTGATGTGCAGATTCTCTTCTACCCTTTTGGTCCTTTTGTTGTATACTCTAAAGGCTTTACTAGAGGTAGAGTATCCAAGCAAATAACCTTCATCAGATTTCCCATCAAATTTGCCCAAGGAATCTAAGGTGTTCAAAATAGTCAAGGGGCACCCAAAAGGTCTCATAAAACTAATACTAGGTGATTTACCTATTAATAGTTCATAAGGTGTCTTATTTTGAGGTTTGGTCACTAATACCCTATTCAGTACATAGCAAGCAGTATTAACTGCCTCTGCCCAAAATGGGATAGGTAAAAGTGAATCTGCTAACATAGTTCTAGCTGCCTCAATTAGGGTCCTGTTTTTCCTTTCTGCAACACCATTCTGCTGTGGAGTTCTAGCTACACTAAACTCCCTTTTGATTCCTTTCTTAGCACAGAATTCATTCATAGCATGGTTCTTAAACTCTGTCCCATTATCACATCTAATGATTTTAACATTATGACTCAATTGGTTTTCTAAGCCTATGATAAGATTACAAAGGATTTCAGATGTTTCATCCTTGGTAGCTAAGAAAAATACCCAACTAAATCTGCTGAAATCATCAGTCACAACCAAGCAGTACCTTTTCTTGTTAATACTTTCTACAGAGACAGGTCCAAATAAGTCCATATGAAGTAATTCTAGGGGCTTTCTGATGATTCTTTCTAACTTGGCCTTACAGGAGGCCTTGTGTTGCTTACCCTTCTTGCAGGCAACACAAGTGTGGTCATTCACAAAAACTTTTGAAGGTAAACCTCTAACTAGGTGACCTTTAACAAGTTTATTTATATTTTTGAAATTCACATGACCTAATCTCCTGTGCCATAATTTAGACTCATCTGCTGTTGCATTTGCATATAAACAAGTTATACCTCCAGAAGGAACAATGTTCTTTAAATCCAAGCTGTACACATCATCCTTTCTAGGAGCTCTAAGTACAACTTGACTTTCATCAAGAAGCTTAAAGCTAGGAGACAAGATAAGGCATTCAGACTCAGTAAAAAGGACACTATTTTTCTTGTCACACATTTGTGAGACAGAGAAAAGGTTAAACTTAAGTTCATCTACAAAATAAACATCATCAAAGTCTAAATTAGCAGTTTTGATTTTACCTTTACCCGTTATTTTACCTCCTTTGGGATCACTTCCAAAAGCCACAAAGCCTCCATTAAAATCTTCATAGTCTGAAAGATAAGCTTTGTTGCCAGTCATATAGCTAGAGCAACCACTATCCACCACTGCATGATCCTATAACAAGATCTCTGGATTACCCTACACAAAAAGTAAGAGAATTAGTATCTCTTAGGGATCCAAGCCATTACAGACTTGGAAATCCCTTTTGGGTCAACATACTTAACCTTCTTGAGCATGTATGATCCACTGTCTTTGGACACATGATCCAAGTAATTTCCGTTAGGCCTCCAAACCCATCTTGTCCTTTTAAGGTCAGTATTCAGCTTACCCTTACCAGTATTAACTACTGCTCTTGTCCCAGCAGTAGTCATATTTTTAACCCCAAAAATTTTAACATCTTGTTTTAAGTCTTTGGGTCTAAATGCTGGTTTTGTGTAGTAAGACCTCTTGATAGGTGAACATAAGCCTCTTGGTCTTACATTGTCCATTCTTGGGTAAATGGGTCTAGAAGCATAAACAGGCCTAGCAGTACTAATACTTGGACTAGCAGTATTAACAGGCCTAGCAGTATTAATACTTGGCCTAGCAGTACTAACACTTGGCCTAGCAGTACTAATACTTGGCCTAGCAGTATTAACAAGCCTAGCAGTATTAATACTTGGCCTAGCAGTACTAACACTTAGCCTAGCAGTACTAATACTTGGCCTAACAGTATTAACAGGCCTAGCAGTATTAATACTTGGCCTAGCAGTACTAACACTTGGCCTATCAATACTAATACTTGGCCTAGCAGTACAAATAGGCCTATCAGTACTAACAAATCTTGTTCTTATTAGTACTCCTGATGGGACAAAGGTCTTACTTAAATGTGGATATTTTGAAAAGTTTTGATGATTAACCCTTTTGGTATTATCCCATACTGGTTTGCCCTCCCTTTGACCAGTATTAACCACATTTTTCAGCTTAGGCTCTTGACTCTTTTTGTCATGGAAATTACAGTCTTTGATCAAATGGTCAGTACTTTTACAAACAAAACAAGCTTTTACTTTCCTAAAACCAATTCCTTGTTTCTTAGAATTTTGACCACTTTTATCATCTCTAGTCTTAACTGTTTGACTCAGGTCTAACTGTTTGCACTTCATACTCATCATCCTCATCATCTGATTTCCAATCCTCAATGATAACACTATCTCTGTTAATCTTAGGATTAGACACAACTAACTCACTGACTGACTTAGGCTTTTCAGTATTTGCATCATTTGTTTTACCTACAGTCTTAATTGTTTTAGTATTAAGCTCAGTTGTTTGTGACTCAATGATTTTATTCCTAATGGTATATTCATCTAACCCTGCAAATGATATGTCAACTCTTGGGGTTAAGTAGTTCCCTGTTATGGGAGGGGGAATAGCTTTATACCCATTCTTTGAAAATCTATCATTTTCTGGTGTGTTATCTTCATCACTTGATCTAGCATCAAAAATACTCAAACTATTCTCACTATCAGTTTCATGATTGCTACTTAATTCATTCAATTATGTGCTACATCCTAAACCAGTTTTATCCCTAGCACTCCTAAACTAGTTTTGCTTTGTTATGTTTTTCTCTTTCAGTATCATAGTTCTTTTGAAGAGTTTTAAATGATTCAAGACATTGTTTAGAACTTTTTTATACCTCACTGTCAGAAGAACTTGATGAGCTTGAAGAGGAGATTGCCATCAAAGCATATTTGACTGGTTCTACTTCAAAATCATTGCTCCAGTCATAGCCTCCTAGACCATCTTGAGCCACCAGTGCCTGTGATGAAAATTCAGTTGTTGGTGCATTGCTCCTACCATTGTCACCATAAGATCTTCTCCCTTGATTCCTTCCAGATCTACATTCTCTAGCAAAATGCCCTTTTCTATGACAGTTGTAGCACTCAATCTTTGACTTATCAAGAGAAACAGGTTGTTTTTCTTTGAAGTCCATATTCCTTCCTGTCCTCTGAATGAACTTCTTTACTCTGACAGTCAACATAGCAACTGCCATCACAAGATCAATTCCTCCAAGTCATCTTCAACCATCTGTAAAAATCCCATTCTCAAGTTGGAGGATGGTTGTTGGTTGTGCAAGGAAGGAGTAAGCTACATCATGAGCACTTGGAGTAGATGAAACTTGATTAATTCCACCAAGGCTGTACTAACCCAAAATCTCCATAGCCAGTAATAACTTCATTAGTATGCCAGAGTATTCTCAGAGGAAAGAAAAGCCAAATTCTGAGAAGTAGAGTTGGAACCTGAAGACCTTTTCAATTCATCTTTATAAACCCTTAGATTGTTGTAAAGGTCATCAATATCAATCTCATCAATGTCTGGCTTATTTCTCATGATGAGGGCAATCTGGTTTCCATGAAGAAGAAGACTTCTAAAGGATCTTTCTGGTTGATATCTTCCTTTTGATATTGGGAGCACCATGAACCTCCAAATTGACTTATCAGTTTTTGGAATATATCATAAGCTTTGTCCAAGCTTTCATTTGATGCAGTAGAAAAATTTTTCAAATGATGTTTTAGAACATTTTTTTGCATCTTCTTGGATTCTACATTACACCAAACCTTGATTTTGATTGTACTTCCACACAGTGATTTAGGCCTCAGCAACATATGGAATTTGAGGATGGTTTCATCAGGTATTGCAAAAAAGCAAGATGCTTTTAACTCTTTCTTGATTTCCTTCTAGCAGCTAGTTGTTTGGCAGTCTTAAGGAGCAGGAGGGGCAGATGTTCCCTAGTTGTTGGAAGCAGGCTCTTCTTCTAGATCTCATTGACAAATAAACATCCCATAGATTATGGTCTATATTGACAAAAAGATTGTCGCATTATTATGATTAGAATATTGTACTCTCCTTCTGATTTGAGAAGGATCTTATTGCAGTGATTGTGGGTGGGAGGATTGTTTTTTTGCCTTCTTAAAATTGAGTTCTTCTTATCAGATGTTTCCACACAAGCGATGATACACTTGTTGGATCGCTTTACTGAATAGATCGTTAACCCTTCAGTTGCAAAGGTTTGCTCCTTAAGATAATTCTAAACAACCATAATGAAACACTGAGAAACATATAAAATTATGCTAGAGAATCTATATTCAATAATGCTAAGAAGAACAATATTGAATATCACAAAAGAACTTTTATATTAAACTTTGAATCTGCCTAGGTTACAGATTACAAACTATGATTACTATTCGATCTCTATGATCTATGTAGAACTATTATCTACTAACTATGCCTAGGGTTCCTTTTATAGACTAAGGAAACCCTAATGGGCTTTACAAAACGCGTATAAAGATAATGCATATCCTTTCTTAACATATCTCATGCATATCTTTAACTCTAACTAACTTCTGCGTAAGCAGACTTAACTATTACATAAGCAGTATTAACTATTTAACACTACCAGTACTAACTATGATATCCTTTCTACATTACCTAACTATGTAACTAGCATAACTAACTATAATACACTAACAAAATTAAGTCTGTTATACAAAATTCCTAACATAAAAGTGTAACGAAACATATAATATGGTGTAGAAAAGAAAGGAATGGCTCAAAAAGTTGTTCTAGGGAATCTTACTCTAAAAATGAGAGTAAACAAAGGGTTACACGGGATTTAACTAACCAGTGCAGTTAGTTAATTTTACAACATGTAGGCTATTTGGTTTAATCCTAGAATTTTATCAGTTGACATGTTCTTCATCTAAAGCCATAGTACTCATCATTGCGTGGTTTTGTAAGTGATATACCCAGGCCAAGTTCTATAGTCACTTACACACCGGCACGCTCATAATTTTTTTGAAATATTTAGTAAGCAATTGGAAACGAGATAGGCTTAATTCTCACAATATGTATCAAGGGTTATAGTGCGCTAGGTAATGTAACTAGTGATTTTTACAAAAGTCATGCTAAAAAAATTTAAATTTGGCCTATTTTTAAGCACTTTTAAGCTCGTAGCATGTTATTTTGTAAAATAAGGACAAGTACATTCTAATTCTCCATCCCCCCACTTAAATTATACAACGTCCTCGTTGTATAGATAAAACAAATAATAATAAGGGAAAATAGGAATTAGAACGGAAAACTCCTTTATGGTTTTGCTCGTGTAAATTCTCTAAGATGTGTCTTGAGCAATAAGTGTTGTTGACTAGGGCTTCAGAATGCTTCGGAATAAGTTCAACAATGTCCTTTTCGAATATAACCATATCTAGTTTCAGCAACGTCCATGCATAAAAGATTTGAAGACAAGTGCAATTTCTATCTCGCTACAATGGTACAAGAAAATAATTAAACACACAACTGTACAGGGATCAATACGCTGTATCCCAAACCCTAGGATACGCCGTATGGTTCCTGTAGAAACAATTAAATACTGGAAATTAAATATTTAGTTTTCAAAATTGATAATATCCAGACACGTCTATACGCCGTATCCAGAGGGGTTCGATACGCCGTATAGAGTGTCTGGGAAGACAGACTCATGCAATAATCAATTAAAATGCGATAAACAATTAAAATGATCGGGTTGCCTCTCGGGAAGCACTTTTGTTTCAGATGGTCTTTAAGTTCGACCTTTTTCCATTTTCTCATTCATCCTCCATAATTCGCTCGCACTTGTCCCCGAGAGCAAATTTCTTTATAGTCATTTGGCATGATGCATACTTCTTGCAAAATTTCATGCCGATCACAACGTCTTTTGTTATATCATCACCGTCAATGATGGTAAAACCTGTAATAATAGAAAAAAATTTGACGAAAATAGGTATATTGATCAAAGTTCTGGCATGACTCTTCCCTTCATCCTTGTCCTTAATTATGGAATAATAAAAGCTTTTGGACATTAAGTTAATGGACAAGGAAGGGAGGAGGTTAGCGTTAACATACTTATACCCGATTACATAAGAAAATTTCATTTTATAATAAAAAGAGTTGGTTTTAACAAAAGTTGGCTCAAAATCAACATCTTGATTCGTTTTAGTTTCTAGAGGTGTATCCAAATCATTTAATTCTATAGAGTTACCATAAGTTAGGTCGAATGATTCATCGCCCTCTCCTATAAGCTCTATTTTTGAATCAAGACTTTTTATCACAAAGACCCTCTTGATTATGCTAGTGGCAAGCTTAATACTTTTAAAAACAAGTTTTTCTTCCCTGACCCTTAAAGTAATCTTCCTTTTCTGACATCAATCTTGGAATAGGCAGTTGACAAGAATGGTCGTCCAAGGATTAAAGGGACATCGTCATCCTCGGGTATGTCCAAGATGATAAAGTCTATAGGGAAAATAAATTTTCCAATCCCTACTAGCACATTTTTGGCAATACCCCTTGGTTGTTTTATGGTTCGGTCAGCCAGTTCCATAGTTAACCTGGTGTGAGATAAAATTCCTAGACCAAGGTTGGTGTAGGTAGAAAATGGCATAACGCTCACCCTTGCTCCTAGGTCAACAAGGGCTTTATCAAAACCGATATTATGAATAAAACAAGGTAAGGTAAAGCTCTTGGGTCTTTTTCCTTCTAAGGCAAGGTGTGATCATAAGTTTCCATAATCTTCACATCTTGTGCCTCTCTCCAATCATCGCAGCCAAAGTTTTGTAGTCGCTTTGGGAAAGGGATTGTATCAAAAAATATGCTCCTGTACTGCGTGCCCGATACTGCGTATGGACCACATTTAATACGGGGTATCTCAAAAAAATCAGCTTTAGTAGTTGAGATCAATTTAACTTGGCCTTGAGGATTCGTCTTCGTAGAGCTGGGCAGGCTTCCAAACACTCTTTCTTGCAAGACCTTGCTCATCTGTCCAATTTGTATTTCCAAGGATTTAATTGAAACTCCTTGATTTCTTATTGATGCATCGGTAGAAGCTCGGGTCTCTTTGATTATGTTCGAGTTTTCTTTTTGTCTTTTAGCTGATTCTGCCATAAATTTGGTTAGTGATTCTTCCAGGTTCGGTCTCCGATCAGGATACGAAGAATTTCCATTGTTTCATTGGTAGAATCCTGGCCCTGCTGCTCTATATTGTCATCCATATTGATAGGGTACACCGAACTGTGTATTGTAGGCCTCTTCTAGTGTTTTTCATTCTTCCTGTTGTGGATAATCCTTCGTATAGTGTGGTCCTTTACATAGTTCGCATCCGACCTGAGCAGCATACACTTTCTCGTTTACCTTTTTTATTTCTCGTCCGAGATTGTTGAGTTGGGCTTGGATAGCAGCAAGCCCGTCAGAAGTTTAGTACTTCTGGTCCTTGAAGATGTTCCATTGTGCCATTTCTGAGAGTATTCAACCATTTCTTTGATGGCTATTTTAGCATCAGCAGCAGTTTTGGAAGGTATGGCACCCTTTGAGTCTAGGATTTGTCGAGTTAGAACATCGAGCTCATTATAAAACAAGATGACTTCCTGCATGTCGATTAAATAATGTTTAGGACACTTCATCAGCAATTCTTTAAATCTTTCCCATGCACGGAAAAGGCTTTCATCGGGCTCTTGTTGGAAGTTATTGATTTCCTCCATTTTCTTTACGGTACGGGCAGGTGGACAGTGTTTGTTCAGAAACTTAGTTTTTAGAACCTCCCAAGTTGTAATTGAACCTGATGGCTGGTTCCTTAGCCACCTGCTTGCGGCTCCAGTGAGAGATACAGGGAAGGCTCGAAGCATGATTCGATCTTGAGTTACTTTTGGGATGTGAAATAAGTCAACAATCTCTAGAACCTTTTCGATGTGTTCGTTTGCATCTTCGTGTTCTGAACCATTAAAAGTGTTGTCACGAAGTTCCTTGAGAAACTGCCCTTTCAATTCAAAGTAGGTGTCTTGGTTGATCGTGGGCCTAGTAACGCCCGACCCGTAATCTCCTCGGGTTTTGCTCATGTATTGCTCCATTATTTCCATCATTGTTTCGCTTACTTCTTCCCATGATTGTTCCTAGATGTCAGAAATGTGATCGACCTCAGGTGAATTCGATTCTATGAGACTTGGTGTATCAAAAAGCCTCATCTTTGAGCGAAATTTTTGTTCCTCGTTTTCAAAAGGTGAGAATAGTTCCTTGGTAGAACTTCTTGTCATGCACTACCAGAAACAAATGACAATAAATTAGTAAGATATGTCCTAATGAGAGAAATCAAATGTAGAATCGAAACAAATGAAGTTTTAGTCTGCTACTGTATCAGATGACAGATACGCTATATTAATTTAATGTGAATAAAAAAGGTATAAAACATACCCTTAAATTTTAGTGACCTGAAAAAAACCACTTATAATAATACTATCCATTTCTCATGTATTATATCGTAATCAAATTATTAGGACTAGAGGAGTCCAAAATTTTTAAAAAATAATTTTGGACATATAAACGTCCTAATAATTTGATTACGATATAATACATGAGAAATGGATAGTATTATTATAAGTGGTTTTTTTCAGGTCACTAAAATTTAAGGGATAAAATTCAACTTCTAGATGAAAAAAACGAGTTGTTCAAAACCAAAATATGCAATAGGTAGTTAAAAAAGAAATAGTAAAACTCCTCAATACGTGTATCATAGATCCAATCACTGATACCCTATGGGTAAGCCCCATCCATTGTGTACCAAAGAAAGGTGGTATCACAGTAGTCACAAATGAAAAGGATGAACTTGTCCAAACAAGAACCATTACAGGTTGGCGAGTTCATATCGATTATCATAAACTTAATGAAGCAACAGCAAAAGATCCTTTTCTATTGCATTTCATGGATCAAATGTTAGATAGACTCGCAGGAAATAAATATTTTTGTTTCCTCGATGGTTTTTCTAGATATTTTCAAATTCCAATCGACCTTATAAATCAAGAAAAAACAACATTCACTTGCCCTTTTTGAACATACGCTTATAGGCGAATGCCTTTTGGTGTATGAAATGCACTCGCTACTTTTCAAAGGTGCATGTTAGCAATATTTTACGATATGATCAAAGAATCTGTAGAAGTATTCATGGACGATTTCTCCATCTTTGGAAACTCTTTTGATAATTGTCTCCACAATCTTGATAAAATGCTCAAACGTTGTAAAAATGCTAGTCTTTTCCTTATTTGGGAAAAATGTCACTTCATGGTTAAAGAAGGAATTGTGCTTGGACACAAAGTGTCCGGAGCAGGACTTGAAGTTAACAAAAAAAATCGACGTAATCTCTAAACTACTACCCCCTCCTCCCCTACTAATGTGAAAAGGCATTAGGAGTTTTTTAGGACATGTCAGATTTTACCGACGTTTCATTAAAGACTTTTCAAAAACTATCCGTCCTTTAACAAAATTGCTTGAAAAAGATACGTCATTCGATTTCAATGATGAATGTCATAAAGCATTCAATTCTTTAAAAGAAAAACTCACATTCACTCCTATAACCATAAGCCCAAAATGGAATCTTCCATTTGAGCTAATGTGTGATGCAAGCGATTTCGTAGTTGGAGCAGTCTTAGGACAAAAAGATGGAAAACATTTTCACCCCATCTATTATGCAAGTAAAACTCTATATACAACTTAACAAAATTATACTGTTACAGAAAAAGAACTTGTTAGGAAAATATTGTAAACAGACTTAATACTGTTAGTATTAAAGTTAAGTCTGTTAGTCATAGTTAGTACTGATAGAAAATAGTTAGTACTGTTAGTAATAGAAGTTAAGTCTGGTAGAGCAAGTTAAGTCTGCCAGCATTAACTTAAGTCTGGCAGTATTAAAGTTAATACTGCTGGGTCAGAATGTTAAGTCTGGTTGTAATTATAGTAATAGTTATCTTTTAGCGTTAATATAGGAAGAGATAAGTATTATCTCTTAACGCGTTTAGGGTTCCTTAAGTCTATAAAAGGAACATAGAATTGTATTGAAAACATATCGGTTGATTGAGCATTCACAATCAAATAGTAATAGTAATATCAAGTTTAGTAATTTGTTCTTGTGTTCATCTTGGTATAAATATGGATATTCCGCGTCAATATTTATATTCACGGTTATTGTCTCTCATAGTATCTTTGGATTTCCTCAAAGGACTATAAGTCGTTTAAGGCTCATTGAGATCCTGTTTATAAGGACCTACAAGTGGTATCAGAGCCACCAAAGGGACTTTACACAAGATTGAACATAGATCAAAACCTTTTATTCCACCAAATCAAATAATCATGTCTGCAAACGATAATTTTTCTCTTCATGATGATGAGGAACTTTCTCTTCATGATGATGCATCTTTGGATGGATCTGTTCCAGCATCCAACAAAGGAGATGCTCCTGCTAAACCACCACAAATACACTTTCAAACATTAAACTGCCCGTTCTCCAAAAAGATGATTATGATACGTGGGCGATAGAGATGGAACATTATCTTGAGAGAAAACTACAATTTTGGTCCACTATCTTTACTGGGTATAACACTTTTGGTCCATTTTTTTAAAAATTTGCGGGTTT